>CABFVZ010002340.1:60996-124824 GCA_902151445.1 Timema monikensis | reverse complement strand
TTAACATAATTAATACTAAATATTATTAAATTATTATTGTTAAATATTTATTATTGGTTATTTAATATTTACAAAATAAAGAAAAAATTATTTAATGATGCCAAAGAAGTATAACTTCTCACGCGCGTACATAAGTACACACACCCATTTTTTTATTTATTGTTACCTATATTCATATATATATCTATTGTTATTTTTTCCAAATAAATATGTATTTACTTCACATGCAATCTTTAATTTACTATTACAGGTAAAAAAGGTCATTGTTTTTACTCTGAGGATTCTCGCCTCTTTTTCCCCTTGACTGATAGTACAAAATAACGGGTGATGGTTGGGGAGGCTCTATGACAGCTAATTATTGTATAGGTCAGACTGAAGGCCTATTCGCATTTATGTGGTCCTACTGCTCTTCTGCAATTAATCATTTGTTATTTTTTTATGCCCTCTTTAGTTTACGTATATGTGCGCATGTCCTTGTCCATTAAAGGAGAAGGAGGGCGGTACATTATATATATATTATATATTTTATATATTATATATATTATATTTATATAAACTAATCTAGCCTCACTTGGTCTCACGAAAACTGAAGAAAATAACCTTGGGTAGAGTTAAAGTAAGTAAGATAAATATCTCTAGGCTTTCAACCATGATAGTGGCCAGATATTTTCATCAGATTATATTTAAATAACAAATGGCTGGTGGGCAAAATATTTAAACCTGAATTGACGATACATTATTCCAAATATTTTGATTAAAAATATTATTAAGTTTCTTTAAAATGGGTCTCATTAAAACATTTGATATATAATCATATTCTATCAGGGTGTTTAATAATAACAAAATATCCGTACCGTTTGTCACGTGGTCATGTGGTGAAATCATCCATTGGTTGTCTTTAATGGGGTGGCCGTTGTTAAAATACCTTGCAGATGCATCTGAAATATGTTTACCAGTTCTGGTGGTCAGATGGTATGAAGCATTTATCTCGCAATAGACCAGACGGCTGATGACCTGGAGGACGGGGCTTGAATCCCATTCTGATGTAATCAAGGTAGTTTTAATTAAATTGTTTTCTAATCTTCATTCACTCAAATTTGGGTATACATTCTCTAAATTCAAACGCCCACATTCTAAACACATTATTCTTAGCTTAATTAGCGCATGTTTGTCAAAACCAAACGGTTGTTAAGGCGTAGTGACAAAAAACATTCTTTTTCATTGATTTATGTTAAAGACTCTGCAGAGTAGCGTATATTGTATTATCTTGAAACATATCCGTGTTAAAACCAAATAAGTGTATTAATATATTATTTTATATTAAATGAATAGCTATAGTAGCTTTTGCAATATTAAATAAGAACAAGTAGCAACAGCAATTTGTAACTTAACATTATTTTGTTAACTTATCAATAGATTTAGAGTATTAATTAAAACAGAATACAACAGATTGATCGTTCCAAGCTCATACAAGATAATAAAGTATAGTGTGTCATAAAATGGCAGTGTGTAGGCCACTTCTTTTTTATAACCGCGTTCAGGCTATACGCATTTATATTACATTATTATAATAGGATAGGGATGAGTAAGGAAGAATATTAGAGGTGATCTACCCGCATTTATATAGACATAGAGTGGGAAACTATTTAGGGAAATCCACCCTCAGTTGACCAAATTGGGATACGAACCCCGATCTCCCTGTCTTAAACACTTCATGTTAAAAATATCAGATTCAAGATGTGAATATGAAATCTAATTTTATCACTCTCTCATACAGTAAGAAAAATTTGAGAATTATTATGAAAACGCTTCAAATTGAAGTTTTTACAAAAGTGATATTATTTTAAGACTCCGGTTACGAAATGGCTGCATCGGTTAGAACAAGGACAAATACGTCAAGTTCGTCTAATAAAGTGATTTTTCTCAAAGGATTTGAATTAGTAAATGCTAATTAATATTTATCTGTGTGCATTTTATGTGAGATTAAATAGTTGGTTTGTTAAATATTACCTGTGTAGATGGTGACTGAATAATGAGGTCAAAGCAATCCCTGAAGTTGAAAAAGATCACACATAAGATTATATTTTTCCGCAAGCCATATTATTAATTAATCCTACTAAGCTATTTGTATAAATAAATGAACAAATAATTGCAACATTAACGTCATAGTATATTTTCCCTGTTGTATTTAAATACATTATGATAGGACAACACACGCTGTCACTGTAGAGCACGCTGACTACAGTGTATGCCTTGTGTAGTCTGTCTTAAAGGGCCTAGTTGGCGGTAGTTCGACTCCAGCCAGGCGTATTGAAGAGATTTTTCTTCAAATGTTTCCAATCTCCTATAACACAGCTGGTATAGATACACAGCCTCCAAACTACAGATTCCACATCAATGCTTACCAGTATGAATATCCTTGCAGACCGGACGGGCAGAAAGACATAATGAATGCACTATATATAATACTTATTAAATGTTGTAATTTATTTTACTTCCATTACTGTCCCCAGCTTGTGGCCTGGGTCAGTATCTCGTTAAAGCCATATTTTTTCCACTACCAGCTCGCTAAGACTGTCGTAGCTTCATATGCCTTATAATCTAACTTAAGAATTGGACAGGCACAACATCCAGTTCCTGGCCGTTAATTTATCAATGTGATAGTTTAAACCCACATCTCAGCTATGATACATCTTTCGTCCATACCGGGAACTGAACCTGGGACCCTAAGCTCTATAGAGAGACACGCTACCGATTGAACTAAGTTGTCGGTTTGTATTGCTTTATTTTCTGAAAGTTAATGTTTCGGATTGAATATGTTCGCTATCCTGAGCGCTTTTGTTTTATGTTAAATTTCAACATTACATTTACTAGATAGCCTACTATTATATATATACATGTACAGATATATATGTATATATATATATACATATATATCTGTACATGTGTATATGTATGTATGTATGTATGTATGTATGTATGTATGTATGTATGTATAAATTAATAACTAAGTACATACACTGATTTTCTAAGGAATGGCCATATCTGACAGCTAGAAGAACTTCTTAGATCAAATCTCAGGTATTATTACGCCAAGTTATGTGATCTTCATATGTCCCTTGTGATAGATACCTACAATTAACACCAATAAGGAAGTTAGGTAATACCATCAGTACTGACCATACAACACTCTGTGTTTTATAAAATGTGCTCCAAATATCCATTCGTATTTTATTAGTCTAGTTTTTAATCCCTTTAGATTTTATAAACAAAAATTTGATAATTGGTTTAAATATTAAGAGAGCTGATTTTTTTGTGAGAATTTAGTGACAAATTTAATGGAATTAAAGTTATTTTATATAATGTGATATCATTTCTTATAGATTAATTTGGTTGAGAGTTTGGATTTGTTTTAAATAATTTTAGTTGGTGAATTAGTTAATAGTGGTTATTATAACTATGATATATTTTTAATAAAACTATTATTCTTGTTACTGAGATTATTTTGTACTTAAACATGAGTGAATACTGACCCTTGGCACTGGAAGACTCTTGGATAGCTCAGTGGCTAGAGCAAGGGCATTCTATTGCAAAGGTCCAGGGTTTTATTCCCATGTTAAGGTGTCATTTGTCAATTTAATGAATATAATATCTTGATGCGGCTATAACCACAACTAACAAATATGATGGCTTGTCTATTTAACCCATCAAAGCCAAGGTAGGTTAAGGTGGACTTGGTTCTCTCCATCAACAACACTCGTGGGTCTAACTAACCTAACCTCACGAACACTCGCTCATGACATGTGTCTCTCAATGAATCCGCGACAGATCCGGCTTTCTTCCGACCGAACATAGATCCTTCCCACTTTCACTCGCTCTACTGACACACTCGGAGCACCGGGGTCAAACTTATCAAAAGTTATACAACCCACATTTACATCTAACGAGCTTTGTTTAGGAAAATAACAATAAAAACAAACACTTAATCCATTTCTAAGGACGTTTTCTCTCTCGATTCTTGAAAGAAAGTGATCTAAGTGAAGAGTCACGAATGTGTTTGTTTTCACTTCAGGGTCGTGTCTTTCGTTCAGAGAGTATTTTCCCGCCCTCTTTGGGGGTGGACAAGTTTTCTCTCGGTGAGAAGTGGGTAGTAGGGGTTCGGGGAGGGGGGGGGGGCAGAGGTGGAAGGACTAACCCTGCTACATCGGAGAACACCCTATATTTAATGTTGCACCTCAGTCACTAACCGCTGAGCCCTATTTTTACATTTGATTGGGAAATAATTTGAAACGGATATTAAAGTGTGTCAACAGCATATTATTAAACTGTAGGGCTTATAAAATGATATTGATTTAAAGTATCTCAGTACTTTGAATAGGATATAGCCAAGATAAAGTGTATTGTTAGTAAACTCACTTATCGATATCCTCAATCAATGTATCCATCTAGCTTAAACTGTATATCCATTTACTTAAAGATAAAACCAAACTTCAAACAATCACCGTAGCCTCCATCACACAACTGTGGACCTAATAAATACACCGCCAGTATCAAATATGTCTTGTGGCGTTAATATATTTTCTTTATTTCTGTTTTTAATTAATTTTAAAATATCAAATCAAGATTTTAAATTCCACCTTCTAGATGTACATGTGTGTGCACAGGGGCTACTAATATTTAAATGTCAACCCCTTGAGTGCAAGAGATGTATCGTATAATTCATGACTGAAGATAGATAGCTACTGTCCAAACATATTGTTAAACAAAGTGTAGGTAGGTCTGTTTGTTTCTGTTTATGTATATTACTGAGACACTTAACCGACTGCGGTGCATGATATCCATCCAGGCAGGTCTTGGCAAATAATTATACATCAATAATAGAGGCTAGTAGTAAAACACAGAAACTTTAAATGTCTGAGAAGATTTATCGATTTGAACATTTCTGGTGAAGCTCGGAAAAATCTAATCGAGGTTAGGTCAAAAAGATCTATGACAATGTTTTAAAGAACAAAAAAATCATCTAAAATGTAGGTTCTACATTATATAAAAATCCATTTACTCCACATACGTCCTTATGCTAAGAGCCACTCAACATAACTTATGCTAATCACATCTACAAAAGTTATACTATATACATATATACTGTTATATTTATAAAGTAATCACTCTGTTATTGTGTCATATTTAACAAATATACTTTACCCTTTCACTCAAAAACCGCTTCCCAGATTGAACTGAAATTTCACTTGGGCTTAACTCAGACGTTTGGGTAACATAGAGAATAATAAAATTACTCATACCACTTAACTTAATATCCCCCTTTACCCCCTTTCTCATCATTCTTTCGCCCCAAGACTTATCTCCTGAACAACTGGGGGTAAGGAGTTGCCCTTTGGGAGGTTTGAAGCTATTTGAAGGTTTATTTTCAATGGGTAGAAAATTTTTTCAAGCCTATCTTATCAAATATAGTAATAACATGGTAGGACGAAGGTAGAGATATAAAGATAGAAACTTTTTTTGCTAGCATTGACAGTTTGTACTTTAATTTTATTTTACAGGTGGTAGAACAATATTTGTGAAAGGATACAATCAACCAAAAAAAAGGTTCTAATTGCCGTTAATATGGTTCTCTGTGCAATTAATTATGAAGAGCAGCTCCATTAACCTAATCTAACTAAACTTTAAATACATATACATGTATATAGACGTATATGTGTATATAGGGGGTATATATATATATATACAGTAAAAATAAATCTATTATATACGTTAATTCTCTTTTAATGAAAATTATAATATTTTCAGCAAAGGTGTATATTAATAAACTGGGATGGGCTTGGGGTGTCCATGTCCTTAATTAACACGGGTTAAGATATAATCAGTGACTTATGAAACAACATTAGCTACATTGAGCGTTTTATATTTTCCTCAACTATCCTACTCTGTCAAACTGAAATGATTATAACGTCTGTGTATATAATATTCTCTGTCCAACAATCCTACATCATCAATTTACATCGGCCGTTATATCCTATTACTAGAGCCCTATACCATCTACAGTCCCACAATCAGCTAACATGTCTTAATCCAACACAGCCTTAATCAGAATTCTCTATCCAGATTCTAATTCTAAGCCCATGGAACACTCCCAAATCCACGTTTATTATTAAATATATCTCGTCAGTTATGAAGTTATTCTCCAAGAATATTCAATAATCAAAAAATTTACTTTAAAACAATTTCTCTGTGAAGATTTATCTCAGTGTAGTTATTAAATTATACTATAATATAAGTAGAAATATTCTAGATTGAAATAATCTATGTTTATTTTACTGGGCGTCAACTATTAAACTCAATACCGCTTCTGTAGATCAGTAGATTTTTACTATATGTAATAGTTATCACTATCCTGTAATATATATTGTAAAAGGTACCACTATCATGTACAATATAATATAATAGTTACCAATATCATGTACTATATAGTATAGTAGGTAAACTAACCTGTATTATTTGTAATTGTTACCACTATCATTTACTATATATATTGTAAATGTAACCACTACCATATACTATTTGAATAGTTACTACTATTATAAACTATATAATATAATAGTTACCACTATAATATAATAAATTTAATAGTTATCACTATCATATAATACATTTAATAGCTACCAATATCCTGTATAATATATTTTATAAGTTACTACAATCCTGTACTATTTGTAATAGCTACCACTATCCAGTACTATATATTGTAATATTTACCACTATCCTGTATAATTTTTAATAGTTACCACTACCATATACTATAAAATATAAAAGGTACTACTATCATTTATAATATCTAAACATTACCACTATCATTTACTATTCGTAATATTTAATATTATTCTGTACTATTTGTAACAGTAACCACTATCTTTTACTATTTTAATAGGTACCACTATCATGTAGTATTTGTAATAATATCACTATCATATACTATTTGTAATATTTAGAAATATTGTTTATTATATTATAATAGTTACAACTAACCTGTATTATTTATAATAATTACTACTATCCTGTACTATTTGTTTTAGTTACCGCTATCAGATACAATATAATATAATAAGTACCACTATCATGTATTATATGTAATAGTTACAATTATCCTGTAGTTTTGTAATAGTTACGATAATCCTGTACTGTTTGTAATAGTCACCACTATCCTGTAATTTTTGTAATAGTAACATTCTACTATTTGTAATCACTACCACTATACTGTTCCATTTGTAATAGTTACCACTATATTGTAATATTTGTAATTGTTACCACTATCCTGTACTATTTGTAATATTTACCACTATCCTGTAATTTTTGTAATAGTAACAACTATCCTTTACTATTTATAATAGTCACTACTATCCTGTAGTTTTTGTAATAGTTACCACTATTCTCTACTATTTGTAATATCTAACACTATCCTGTACTATTTGTAGGAGTTACCACTATCCTGTAGTTTTTGTAATAGTTACAATACTGTTCTATATTTAATAGTTAGCACTATCTTGTAATATTTGTAAGAGTTAAGACTATCTTTTACTATTTGTAATAGTTACCACTATCATGTACTATATAATATTATAAGTACCACTATCATGTATTATATGTAATAGCTACCACAATACTGTTCTATTTGTAATAGTTACTATTATCCTGTAATATTTGTAAAAGTTACCACTATCCTGTACTGTTTGTAATAGTCACCACTATCCTGTAATTTTTGTAATAGTAACATTCTACTATTTGTAATAGCTACCACTATCTTGTAATATCTCTAATAATTACTACTATCCTGCACTATTTGTAATTGTTACCACTATCCTGTACTATTTGTAATATTTACCACTATCCTGTAATTTTTGTAATAGTAACAACTATCCTGTACTATTTGTAATAGTCACTACTATCCTGTAGTTTATGTAATAGTTACCACTATTCTCTACTATTTGTAATAGTTACCATTGTATTGTATGTATTGTCAATAAATCAATGTCTACAAGAGAACCCCCTATTTAAAGCATATGACATTTTTACTTTTTTTCCACACCTCGAACAAAAAGTATTGTTATCGCCAAAAAATGTTAACTAGAAATTTTAATATATGTCAACATTTTGCTAGACCCCACGAAACCTAAAAAGTGATCTTTGCGATGTCAATATTCAGTCTGTACCTCTGGCTAGAGCCAATTTTTTTTTACAGATTGGTCTATAACTTCTTATTTAGGGTGTTCATAAGGGACCCCCGATATATTTATGGAATTAGATGTCCAACCCTAGATTTAAGGGTAGTTTATTGAAGTGTAAAATGAGAAAACATTTATTTCCTCTAAGATATATCAAACGATTTTGATTAAATTCTTTATCTAGACCAAATGGTATCTTTCATTTTCCCATAAAAATTACCTTGAGGGTATTTTATAGAGAGGTGTATAACTCAAACGGATGGTAAAGCGTGGTGCCCAATAAAGTAAAATATATTTTACAGAGGGCAAATTTTCCAATTTTCATCATTTCTCCGCGACCATTGTAGATACAAGATATCTTCTCATTGTGAATATGTAGTAAGTATTTAATTTATGATCTTTGGTGTAGTGTTTATACAACAATGTATAGACCTATTTTACATTGTTTCACAGATCTTACGAGTTTTTAGTAAATGTATATTTTAATATAAAAGATAGAAAAACTCTGAGCAATGAACCATATTATCTATTTTAAATAACAAGTTAGTCAATAATCTTAAAAATACAAAGTAGAAAAGAATAACTAGTATAAAATATTAGTTTATCTCTAAATCCTTTGATTTTCTGATAATATTTGTATCAATAATTAATAGAAAACAGTGAAAATGCTGAAATATTTTATTAATTGATTTTTATATAAAATACTGGTCAATGAGTATTTATTTTTGCTCTAGAACACCTAAGGAATTAAGAAATAAAGAAATTTCAAAACCCTTGGAGAATATCAGCCCTGGTTGGATGTGTTTTTTAAAATAAGAATTTAGCAAAAATGCAAAGGTTTAAAATTATAATTATCTGTTATTTTCGATTTAATATTTTCTAAGCTAAAGAACGCAAGGATAACCACTAAATATTTAAAACTTACAAAAGTTATTAGAAATATGTTACTATATTAAAGAATAAAGTCAATTTCTCATCTGATCTCTTATAATCAGTATGAGTGGCGGAAGTATCAGGGAGAAAGGGGTTGGTTACGAGAAGGAACTTCCCCATTGCCATTTTCCTCACCCTGTATTAACTATTTAATTTTCTCTACATTTATTTCACCCCCTCTGATATTTTCGGGTATAAAGCTGAAATATTTTCTTGCAGTAAATTGATTTTTAAGAAAACCACGGAGAGTGCCAAGTATGATCGAGATTAACATATTTATTTAAAAGCTATATAAAGGTATGAATGTGTAGAGAATATGATTGTTTCTTAAACACTTTGATTTGGACAATAGCCACTCTAATGTCGGCCAAAGATAAATAACCACCATCTGTGCTTGGATATAGACTAGGCTATTCCAGACTAGGGGTAATAAGTATATAGACCCAGTAGCTAAGGTGCTGCTCTACGTGGAATATTATACAACTATAACTATATTGGATACAAAGGAACTATAATTAAACAACACAGCTGTTATCTTTATTTTATTGTGGGCTTCATTAAAACAAGCAATAAATATTGAAATACTTACCATACCATTTTTAGAAGGATTTTTGTATAATTTAACTTTACCAATTAGATAAAAAAAAAAGAGAAACGCAAGTAGAATAGGTGAGCTAATTTGTGTTGGTTCAAAAGTAGATATGTCTCATATTATTTATCTGAAATACATTAGCTTTGCACATATTTAGCCCCGACGTAGATGAAAGCATCAGTCTTGTCCAGTCTGGTTTGCTTGATATAGATACAATGGGGGTCTAGTATCGGATGGGTGTGTAGGGGAGCGGTCTAGGACAACTGGGAGCCACCAAACCAGCGCAGCCTACTGGGCGCTAAAAAAAACTAACTCTTTTAATTTTTTGAATTAACTTTTTTTTCTAGTATATTGCAATGCACTTTTTTTAGAACATACAAAAAATGCCCAATTTTGTTCATATACTCTTTAATTAATATTAAAAAGTAATGGGTAAAAATTAAAAGTTTTTTTAACTAATCATATTTTTCAGCGAACATCATATAATTTTCAATTACGTAAATATTGATTTTTGGAGTTGTTAAAAAAATGTCAGTAAATGAAAATTCATTAATTAATATTTATAAAGTTAACCTAACTTAACCTAACCTACCCTATCCTAACCTTATTATTGCAATGCATTAATACAAGACAAATAACTTTAAATAAAATATGATGTTGCGCATAATAAAAGAGTGCATTTTTTGCTTTTACTCATCACTTTTTAATTAAAAAGAAAAAGGTGCATTGCATTATTCTAGAAAAAAGAGTTTCAAAGAAAAAAGTGGGGAGAGAGGGGTTACCCTTGGTACCCAATTGTCCTGGCACCCAGTTGTCCGGATCCGGTAGGCTACTGAAGCGTTTGTTCCTAAAAAGTTTCTATAAGTGGTTCACATAGCCCAGACTGTAATAGTTTAGGGTGTGGTGTAAAATAAAACTTAACCAAAACAAACATACCTTACACAAAGTTAGTATACAAACACTATACTTTGCGAATGAAACAACAAATGTCGACCTGCCTAGTTATTACGAATACAATCAAGTAAGGCTGTTAACACACAGGTCCGTATCCCTGGATATTAATCTTTTTAGTCTCTTCAAGCTTTAGATCTAGTTTATTCTGCTATTATTATTATTATTATTATTATTATCTGAACCAAATATTTTAAGTAGCTATACCAACCAATAAATACTTGAGATTGATGCAGATGTGAATATAATTCATAATCTATCAGTAGTACTCCGGCTTTAATATAGTACAAAACGGGCTTTTAAAGTACTAAGCAAATATTTAATGAAAAATAAACTATTTTAGAGAGGATTGAACTTATAAATGGTCATATTTAATGAAATAAGTTTCGAAACTCGCGTTGTATGTTGGAATAAAATCTTGTATATGATTTTCTCGAGCCCTATAAACTTTGTTCACCTTTGAAAGAAGCACGTCTAGCTTGAGTGTTTATACAACTGTGCATATATTAAGTAGGACCATACTATAATACTCTCAGGGTGAACGTAGTGTGTCTCTGAATTATTTGATGAATACTACACCACGATTTTATATTATAATTATTATCATCATCATCACCATGTCTTACTACCCATTTGGGTTAGACGCACGATAATGTGTAATGGTAGGGTGATTGTGAGATGAAATTGAGGACCTACAGTTTAACGTGGAATCCGAACCACGGTGGAGGCCTGGCATTCCCCACACTCACAAGTTGTGATTAATACACACACGTCTTGTCAGAGGTGAAGGAAGAGTTTGGCAATAAGATAAATCTGTACCGGGACTGAGGATTGAACCCCGGACCACAACACAGAGGTCTGACAGCTTACTCCTAGACCACCAGGTCACCCTATCTTTTGATAAATATATGAAAGAGAAAAACACAAATCTAATTCAAACCATAAACATGTGGCAATCCAAGTCAATTACTGTTCTTGAGCTTAACCTACTAAGAAGAGAACGTTTTGAAGAGTGCGCTTGGCATTTCCTGGTTTATTTGCTGATATTTAAATCAAGCATTCTTAAGTTATACATCAGAGTTGCCAACACATGATTACAGTCATAGAATAGTGAGTATAGAAGTGGTTAAAACCTCTTAGTTAAAGTAAGAAACATAAATATTTACCTAATATCTCATCCTCTTTCATGCTAACATAATTAATGTTAACTACCCTAAATTGATTCAATCTATATTTAACTAACACATAATTACTAAAGCATTTTGGTATATTTTACCTCTAGATAATTTAATTATTTAATGATAATAATAACTTGTATTATATTATTAATATTTTAATATATTCAATAATAATTTAATAATTAAATAATCTATCAAGTTATGTACTTTAATTAAATACATATTTTAAAACATAGAAATATTTCACTTGCCACACGCCAGCCCACTTGTCTATTACATGAATTAACAGGTACGCGTCATACTACCCGTTTGGTTTGTAAGAATATGTACTAATTACACTAACGTGATAGAGATGAGGAAGATTTAATAAATAAGGAGTGCACTCGCATTTGCCTGGAGAGAGAATGGAAACCCATTTAAGGAAAAACAACCCTCAGTGTATCCGACTGGGATATAACTCCGATCTCCCTATCTTCAGAAGAATAGTCTAACACCCACCTCGGTGGCGTAGTTGGCTAACGCGCTTGTCGTGTTGAGCTAGACTGCTGAGGACGGCGAGATCGAGGTTCGAGTCTCGGTCGTGTGAACTGGGGGTGGTTTTTCTTAAATGGTTTTACACNTCCCTACACGCAAATGCGGGTTCACTTCCTCTAATTCAACCTTCCCAATTCCTAATCCATTAGGGTAATTAGTACTTAAATCATATAACCCGAACGGGTAGTAAGACGCGGTGCTAAATAAAAATGGTCTAACACGAGAGTTGCGCGTTAGACCACGTGGCCACTAGAGCGTTTATTTATTACTAATCTTTTATTCAAGAGGCAAATTCATGTTATTTTAGGATATTAAATAAATCGTTGAAGTCTAAATTTGGTGCATGTGACTCTTCGTATGAGAATCGCAGCAGGCTATACCTTGACACGAAAATAAAATAGGATCACCGCCACAAGAAAACAAGTCCTTACATTCTTTAGTAAGCTGCTGTGATGAATAATGTAATTTATTAATAACTATTAATTTGGTTTTCCAAGATTACTATAAAATCCTTGCGTAACACAATATTTTTCAAAGAATGATTTCATTGATAAGTATGGCTTTCTAACACAATATAATTTATATTGAAAATACTACTTTAATTTTTGTGTGCAAAAACTATACATACACAATAACAAAAGCTTTATAACCTTGTATTTGATACCGAAAACAATATTTAGTCTTGTCAAATGATAAATCACTTTATTTACTTTTTTATAGAATGTTGAATTCATTTGTTATGTTAATGGTATTATCGTATATATGTAATGTTTTTTATACTATCATTAGGAATTTAAAATGAATAAATATAGAATAAACATTATATACAACATTAAAATATTACATAATAACTATAGCCAATGTAGCAAATAAATAAATATACCTCAATAAACACTGTACACAATCACTAGTCAGGAAAGCAAATATTTTTAATTTTATAGACAAATAAAGTGCTTAAAGTATTTAACAATTTTATTTTTATCAAAAATACATAAATATCTTCGAGAACATATCAACATTTGTTAATCAAATTCCACGTGTCACTTGTCAATGTAAAATACAAATTTAGAAAAAAAAAGATAAATTAGATGTTATATTAATATGTTAATCAAGAAATGTCAAGATTACAAGGAATACAAGATTTGAGAACGTTACAAGAATAATAGAAAGACAATTTTAAAACTTGCTTCACTTCTTGTGATTAATAAAGAGCTATATTCTATTAGAATGAAGGTCTAAAGTTAATTGGCGCAGCGGGTTCGTATGAAGGGAAATCACAAAAAAGATTACATACTTATAATTGTATTTTTACTGTTTAGTCAATGACGTCACTAGCTAAGATAGGGGTAGGAGACGTACTTTTGTTAAGAGTGGCCATTAGCTTTCAAGTTCATAATGCCATAGAGAACGTAAGCAAGTCAATTACGTCAGTTCATTATGTATCAAAAGGTAAATAGATAATAACTAATCAAATAAATAAGAAAACTATGAATAAACCAAGGTATTTTGTAAATGTTGTTGTAGCTTTACTCAAATCAGGTATGGATCAGTAACAAATTTACTGTTTCTACTAGATTTAAGTACGGAAAGTAATTTATAATTTTGAAAATAAAAAAAAACTATTATTTTCAAGGCTCTGAAACATTTATGTATTTATCTCTTTTCTGTAAACTAAAAAAAAAATATTTCAATACAAAATAAATTTAGAAAATTATTAATTTTGAATTTTATTGAAATAAATTGATTTCTACAATAATAAGATAATAGGAAAATACTTCAAATCCAAACAAGCTATTTTTATATTTTAATTTGTATTTAAAATCAACTGAAGATATCACAACAGTATATGTATATATATATATATATATATATATATATATATATATATATATTTTAAACAATAGTATTGTGTTATTTGTAATTATCTAAAATAGTAATTCTTAAAGTAAGGGTGTTTTCCAGTTAGTGTCCCCAGTAACACCTTCAGTGTATCACTATTATTGAGTAATATGATCACTATTATTGAGTAATATGATCACTATTATTGAGTAATATGATCACTATTATTGAGTAATATGATCACTATTAACAGTCCTAAGTCAGTCGCCTTCTTTTATTAATTAGTAATTCATTTTTCTAGGTCACTTTGAAGTCACGTCAAAAACGTTCCGATCACAAAACGTAACTTTCCTTGACTCCTTTTGTTAATATAACTTAAAAAATATATGTTCTCATATAAAAATAAAATGTAATAACTTCTGTAATAAGAATAAAACTTAACAAAATAAATACTATAACAATAAATAACATTGAATATTGTTTAAGGAGTGTAGATCTGGTGAGTATTGTTGTGGTACTGGTGTAGTCGGAACTAGACTCGCCGAGTACCCGCTGAGTAGTTGAATGAACCACTGCAGCAAGTATTATAGCACTGCGTGCTTTGAGTGGTGAACATCGAACAATCAATCATCACTTCACGCTGAATCTGAAAATATAAGTACATCAATTATATACAGGTCACGTGTTTCAAGGTATAATAATGTACAGTCCCACCGTGCGACAAATGTGGGATAGAATACCACCACGGTTTGTCCGTGGATAATTTGACACGTAATTTTTAGTAGTAAGATAATAACTTAGCTAATTTAGGTTA
This sequence comes from Timema monikensis, assembly GCA_902151445.1. Lineage (NCBI taxonomy): Eukaryota > Metazoa > Arthropoda > Insecta > Phasmatodea > Timematidae > Timema > Timema monikensis. Next base: position 109,749 of record CABFVZ010002340.1, on the reverse strand, counting down.
AGTAGTTGGATGTAAGTTTAAAAAAAATACAATTAAAATCAGAGGCTTTATTTTTAACCTTAAAAATAAACTACAAAGCCTATCATTAATAAAGCTTATATTACTATCCAATATTGTGTCGTATTTATATATAATACCCCAAATCGGTGGCGCCAGCGGTGAGGCAACCGTCTCTCCTAGTCTGTTTTACCAGTAATAGAAATGTAAGGGCTTGAAGCCAGTCCGAGTATGGTAGTTTATTTTTTCATATAAGTATTTCGTCTTTCCCTCCACGAAAATGCTCTTACATTTATTCTATTGTGTGCGTGCTATTAAGACACGTAATTAAAGATATATATGGAAACCTTTTGTGAATCAATCTTATTGCGTTCTGTTTAAATTATTCTTAGTTATAAACCCAGTAAGAGTCAATCCAAGGATTTGTTCATAGGATAAGATTAAACGTCATTCTGTCTGAGCTGGGGTGTCAGACAGATTATTAGTTACTATCCTGAAACAGCTTAGACCGCCAATTCACCCTGTTCTCTGCCTCCTCCTTTACAGTAATATTTACTGTTTATTTATATAAACTCAAATATAGCTATTAGTGTCTGATACCAGGTTTACGATGGCCTTTGAATCCAACCCACCTGTGAGTTTTTCTTACCACAAGATAGAGATAATTCCTGACTCAAACTAAATGTATATAGGAAGTGTCTAGAGCTGTAGAGCCACGTTTGTCGACATAGCACTCATGATCTCACACACACATGACCCCGGTGGTATTGTATTAGTGTGTAAGATCTATATAAAGGCTAATGTACTCACCTTGTTGAGTTTCAAATGACACTAAACACCTCACGACTGCTGGGCGTAAGCACGGTAAGCCAACTGGTGGGCGTTCACCTCCCCAAGGCTTCTCCCCCACCCGCCGTGACCACCACCACCACCACTGCCGCTGCTGCCGTAGCCACCGCCGATGTCACCCCCGTACCCACCAATACCACCTCCTCCACCCCCTCCAGAAGAGTANATGTCACCCCCGTACCCACCAATTCCACCTCCTCCACCCCCTCCAGAAGAGTAAGCCTCATGGCCTCCAGTATGGTGCGGATGACTGACGATCTCGTAGGTGACCGTCTTCTGCTGGGACAGCAACTTCTTGAGGCCGATAATGGCTGCCAGTACCAGGGCGATCTTACCGATCAGAAGGGCCTTGCCCGCAATTAGGGCGATGGCACCCAGGGCAAGGGGTATTAGGGCTGCGGCCTTCAGTTTCAATGCCAGAAGCAGAGGTAGAAGAATCTTCTGGGCCTTTTCTGAGAACAACAACGTTTAATTTGGTCACGATGATGGCCCCATTCTCACCAATACTCACATTTATCATTAATAATAGATTAGAGCCTACCCATTATTAATGTTGTGTGCATGTTATTAATAAGATTTGCAGCATAATCTATTTCTCGACAGCGAAACACGGCTGTTTGGTGTTTTAATATGTAGCAGGTAGCTATTAATGGAAAATATCCTTACATTAATAGTATGATTTGTTAAAAGTCACCTGGAATCAGATTGTACTCCTCTAAGCTTTCAATAGTCTTCCTTTATTGTGTTTAGTAAGTTTTTTGTGCACTGTGTCTTACTACCTATCAAGGCTATTCACATATTTATACTAATCGTATAGGGGTGTGTAAAGTTAAATTTAATGCAAATCATGTTCTCCCTTGTATTTAAAATAAAGTTAATCTTTTCAAAATGGAGTTTATGCAAATATTATTATGTTTACCATACGTAAGCAGATGAAAGTAATATAACAAACAGTTATGAATAGTACCAAATAAATTACTTCTTACACAAAATCTTTATACAGGAGGGGTTATTAAGACAGAAAAATTCTAGTGGAAAGAGATTTAAAAACTGTTTTAATGTTGCATTTTCAAAAGTAGGAAACATTGATGTAAATGCACGTTGATTTTCCGTTCTTCGCATCTTACTACCCATCCAGGTTATCATTATATTAACCCTAGAAAAGGGAGGAGGGGAAAAGTCTGATTTTGGGAGATACGTTCTCGCATCTACGAGTGTGGGGAAATTTATTGGGAAATGTCACCTCTCCCCACGCATTCAGGATTAGAACCATGACCAAACATTCATCCTGATGCCTTAGACCATGCAACCATTGATGAGGATATCATGATTGTCGGTCGTTCCCGAGGCAATGGGCGATTCCTACAGAATTTGGTACTGGTTTGAGTAGTGAAACATTGTCCATGTGTCCAGGAAATGAGATGAAGGGGACTCCCCAAGACAGGAGAAGGGAACCATGACGGCCTAGTTACCACACACGAGTTAAGTAGACGTCCTGGGTAACAAATCATACCAGACTGTGGTTAAGTGTGTGACCGCGAGAGTCTTGTTTTCGTTACCTCCCCACTCCCCTCTGCCCCTTCATCAGTCATAGCGTCACGGCCACGTTCAAGACAGCTACAGCAATATTCTGGTGGAAAGAACCTTTTATAAAATACCAACATGTGTATTTGTTTTGCAGTCAAAATAGAAAGACCGGCTACATGGTCTAACGCACAACTCTCACTGTGGACTATACTTCCGATCATGGAGATGAATAGGTTCGAATCTCGGTCGGGTATACTGAGAATGGTTTTTACAAATTGGTTTTAGACTCCCCCTCAGTTCAAATGTGGGTACACTTCCTAAATTATATTCTTCCTAAACACTAAAATTATTAGTTTAATTAGTATGTAAGCGTGTTACCTGAACGCTAAAAAACATTAAAAGCTCTCTAGTATATTGGTATATTATTATATTGGTCTTGATATTCCCAAAGGAATTAATGTCTTTACGTATGTAAATATTAACATTGCTTTAGTATATTCTGTAAAAAGGAGTATTTTTGCACAGCGGGGTGAGTCATGTATTTGCATACATGTTTTTCGTGAGGACAATTTTTAATTTTGAGGTGAGGTCACAGCTACCTCGCATACCAGACGGTCATATAACTGTTAATACTTTAGTAGGTTAATCACATATATGATATTATTATATTCCTGAAAATGTTAGTGGTACCAATATTATTTAAATAATCATCGTCATATAATATATAAATAGTTAATTGTATTATATTCGCTTGAAAAAAGATACTTTGATTTAAATGCACGTAATCTGCTGAAAAAATTTGTTGCAAGACAAAATTAGTGGAGATTAATTACATAATTTAAAAAGGAGTTCGACCTAATATAAGGTTACCTAAACTTTATTTTGGTGCTTATTAATTTGAAATAAATGTTATATAGCTACAGTTACATTACATTTGCCTTTAGCATATATACCGTAAATAGAGGTATACGAAGCTTCGAAACTTGGACTTGGCTTAGACAACAAATATCAGCTTTGAAATCGGTTCGAAAAAATTCTGGCTTTGACAGTCACGAATTTTCACCAATTATAGTCAATTATTGCCTATGTGAGCTGCTATTTACAGTACAGAACAATATGGAAATCATCTGACGTAGATGAATTTGTGAGTTGATTCATCAGAACTAACTACATTTTACAATAAAATATTTTCAATTAATTTTAGTATATAAAATTATATTAACAAAATAGAATATTTATTCAAACATAAAGCAACAAACAAAACATATTATTTTATCTTCGATTCGGCTAAGAGAATATTTCATATATTTGATTTAAGCTCTATTCTAATTTAATTATTATTATTATTAGCACCGCGTCTTACTACCCGTTCGGGTTGTATCGCACTTACGCTAATGTGTAATGGTAGGGTGATTGTGAGATGAAATGAAGGACCTACAGTTTAACGTGGAATCCGAACAACAGTGGCGACCTGGCATTCCACACATTCACATGATGTCTAATTTAATTAATGGACTTGGTACATTCTAAGCTTTTACAATACCATGGCTATCGTATATTTTCTATGCAATAGTTTGAACCCAATATGAATTATTGATATAAATATCATAACTAGAAAGTAAATATTATCATTCAATTATACTATACAATGTATCTAAATAAGTAAGAATAAATTATTATTCTACTTTTTTTGTTTAGGATAATATACATATTATTATTATTATTATTTGTATATGATTATTTAGTTCATAAATTCTGTGAACGTAGGTATTTTAATACTTTTTTTATATTTTGCGCAATAAATTAATATGTGTGAGAATTGTACTGGTATGCCAAATTTTAAATAAATGTACTAGAATTATTATCTTGACTAGAGAGTAGGAAACATTAAATAGGAAGACCTATTCTTATGGAACCAATATAGATTACGAACCCCACACGTCCAAATCGTAACGATAAAACCATAATGGTTGGATATGAGAAAATTAAACTTTAATGTTCTTTCCTAAATTTCAATAAATCTATTGATTTTTGTACATTATAAGCGTTACGAAATTATCTTCTGTCTTAATTATAAAAACAACCATTTTTTATGTATATTTGATTGCAATTACAACCTTGTGGGTAACATATATTAATTTAAGGTTCACAAGTGTTTTTTAAATTGTCTATAAATTTTACCTTTATATTTTTTAGCAATATTTGTTCTGTCTTTATTAAAAATCTCTTGTTCTCAAATAAATATAATTAGGGATCTTCCTTAAGATTTTCATCGCTATAATTTTTTTTAACTATTTAATGAGTTTATCAAGAATCTACTTATAAATCGATTAAGCTTCAGTAAATATGTTAATGTATTTTATCTAGCAATGAAAATACTATATAGTCCTCAACCATATTTAATTTTGAATAAAAGTTTGATAACCAAATTGAACAAATGATTATTCAACAAAAAAATAGAGTTGTAGAAATTAAAAGCTCAATTGTAAGCCTTTAATGAATTTAAACAAATAATGTGTAATCCTACTTAGTTATCTTCCATCATTTACAATAAAAGAGTTAACTAATTTCCATTATGTTTGACTAACATATCAGAGTTTGAACCGGATTCTCCTGGCTTAGGTTTATATCCCGCGTGGGTGAGGTGAGTGTATGTTTTTTACTAATGTGGACCTAGCTTCTCTCTTCAGGTGAATCCTATCGAATACTATCCAATCAATCGTGGTACGATTAATAACTCTGGTGTTACAAATAAACATCATGTTCTAGAAACCCACCTATGTGGGCACAAGAGCTAAACATCAAGCTCATATACTCTGATTTGCTAGTTATGAAGCGGTCGGGGTTCAAATCTTTACTGGGTGTATACATATAATTTTCATGAAAGGTTTTACACTCTCCCTCCCTATAAACGCAGCTATATTTATACTAAATAAAATGTTCCCTCATCTTTATCCCGTTAGCTTAGCTAAATGAGTCTAGCTTGGACTGGTTGTATGACGCGATACATGTAAACGACAAAGGTAAATATTTAACCATGAAATTGTTACAGCACATCTTCTCCTGCACGTTTTTGCTGCCTGTCTAGGGAAGAGGTGTTATAAGACTTTCACATTGTCTAATGAGCCTCTGTACAGACGTCCATCAATATGAAACAGAAAGTAAACTACCACTTACTTTTCTTGCCTCGCTCCTCTCCCACACTGTTTGCCTCATCTTCAGTGGGTCCGAAAGAGTCGACGACATCTCCAAGGGCCCTTCCGGCTGAGGATACAGCGTTCAGAACATCGTCCCCTTTGAGGTCCACTTTGAGAGTGTGCGTCTGTAAGAACCTCTCCACTCTAGATGCCACCATATCCTCGACTTCGTGACTCTGGACTTCTTCGCCTAAAGACCTTGGGGCGCCGTCTAGTGACACCTCAGGCAGGTTCCCACTTTTCACCACGGTCACTCCCTCCGTCAGTCGGAAACTGTCCTTGCTCGTCAACACTTTGTCCACAAAAGAGAACAACTTGTACTTGACACACGACACCGAGTCTTTCTTGAGGCAGTCGCTGTAGATACTGTCCATCAGGTCATCACCGGTCTGAATTGAGTTCCTGCTCAACCCTCTGGCGTCTCCGTTGATGTTGTCTGGCGTCAGAGCGTCGTCTACGGTGGTCGCTGGGAGAGCGCGGCCGGTTCCCGCCAAAAGGAACGCCACCCATATAGCGTGTAGCAATTTACACCGTGCCATGTTTGGGGAAAAAAACAGGTGAGATGTTACTGGGGACACAGGTAACGCGTCGAGTATTCAGTAAAACAACCCGTCACTTCCCTTTATATTATCGTGTCAACTCTCCCCCAGTTTAGATATCACAAAAGGAAACGTCTTGAGCTCAGGAAGTCGCTCCTTCCACTCCTGTGGGAAGTGCCCCCCCCCCTCTCTCCACCTGTTACTCCTCCCCCCTATCCACTCTTTGACTGTCCGGTGTAGTTCTCCTACCCAGGTTTCTTCCTCTCCCCCCTGACCAATGTTCTTAAGAGCTAACCCTAGGGCAACAATTTCTGGTTCTCTCCGTGTGATCTGGACCGCTTTCTTCGGACAGACTCACGCATAGCCTCGATTAATTCTTACGATGCTGTCCTGTGTTCCGGCGTGTTTCAGTGGTAGCAGACCTCATCAGGTGGACACATGTTGCGAGGACACTTTCTTTACACGTGTGGTCCACACTATCAACCACTTTTCAAACCTCTTTCTACCATCCTCCCGGGGCTTTGACCTACAGCAACCACTGGCTCCGAATGGAACATACATTTAGGAATTATTTACTATAATACGATTATTATGCTCCTGATATAACCATATCTGGATTTGAGTCTATTATAATCTAGTTTTAACGTCTTAAGACAGACTTTTGCTAAACCACCCCATCAATAAAATTCTTACTTATAGAAATAATTTTCGATAAATAATTTTATTTTTCCAGTCGTGAATAACTGGATTCATAAATCCTAGTTTTATAATATCATAGTAACAAACTCAAATATTCTACAGTGTAAATAAAAAACCAATAATGGATATTACTTTTTTATTATTATTATGTTTTATATTAATTAAGTGCCTTATTTGAGAGTAAGGCCTAACCCATTTCCGTTCTAAATTTGTTAGAGCATAGCGAACAGTTAACACCATCAATAGCAGAGATTGCTAATTATTAATTATTAAATTACTAATTTTAATTTGTCAAAGTCGTATATTTTTATAGTTAATTTACTTACTGCATTGGTGGAGTATTTAATTTTCATTACCGGTATGTATTTAGATTTATGAAGCAATGGGGAAGAAATGATCGCAAAAAAATCTTTTGATTATTGTTACTAAACCTAAAATATTATCATATCGAAAATATAAATCAATTTAAAGAAAATACCAAAAATCGCCTTTCTAAGGAATATTAATAAAATTTGTGTTATTTTATTATACCAAAGACAAACTATATACAAACCAACGTTATTTTATAAACATATAATGATTATTTTAATTTGGTGTGTGGTAGGTTTGTTTCAAATTATTGTGTATGTAGATAGCTTGAATGTGTACAAGAAAAAGTTGTTGAAAAAAACAACTAAATATGAAAATTAAAATTTTTCTGCTAAGGCATGTCCATAGAAACCATATTACTGTCGATTGACCACGATATTAGATAATAATTTACGTTGGATCTAGGAAAAATATCAAATATAGTTTTTATATAACTCTCATTTTTTTGATGAAACCAGAATTGATGTTTATTTAAAAATATTTTAATTTAAAAGATACCCTTTTTATTATTTCGTTGTATCCGCTATAGTATAAATAAAACACATCACCTACATTACTTATAATATTAATAATATTAATACTAATAATAATACTTATAATACTACTACTACTACTACTACTACTACTACTAATAATAATAATAATAATAATAAACTACCTTAGATTCAAAATGATAGCATTAAAAAGCGATACATAAACAGAATGTAAGTAGTGGCACACCTTAACCCCCGCCCCCTTTATCCATCCCGTTAACCCCTTGTTAGTATTTTCAGAAATATTTTCCGCTCTTGCCTTACTTTCATCCATATAAACCAAAAGTAAGGTACAAGTGTTTTGGAGCTTACCGTGATATGATTGAGTGGTATATAAGAGGGCGTAACCGGCCAATAATTTCAAGAGGGCGGGGGGTTGGCGGGCACATCCCTCAATTACCGGAAGATAGAAAAAATTATAAATAATAAACAGTTGTAGAAGCTCTCTGAATTGTATTCTATTGCAAAATAACCCCCTAACTGTCAGAGGCTGGGAAAAACTCTAAATATTAAACGCCTCTCGAAGCTATCTGAAGTGTTATTTTAGGGTAAAACAGGCCCCTGATTTGTACTTGTATCTTAATGTAATATTGTTTGTACCATTAATAAAGCCATATATATTTTGTTCATAAATTTGGGGGGGTTTGAACCCCCATAACCCCCCCTGACTACGGCCTTGGGTACATATGTTCCAAGGTGTTGATCTTGCATGAGACTTGATAGCCTGGGAACATAATTATGTTCCAAGGTGTTGATCTCGCATGAGACTTGATAGCCTGGGAACATTTGTTCCAAGGTGTTGATCTCACATGAGACTTGATTGCCTGGGAACATATGTTCCAAGGTGTTGATCTCACATGAGACTTGATAGCCTGGGAACATTTGTTCCAAGGTGTTGATCTCGCATGAGACTTGATAGCCTGGGAACATATGTTCCAAGGTGTTGATCTCGCATGAGACTTGATAGCCTGGGAACATTGGTCGAATACACAAGGGCAGATTCTCCACATATGAGCTATCAGTGAGGTATTTCCAACAGCTCTCCGTGCTAATGATGGTGCACCTCCTCTTAACAGTATTCCTCAGACTTATCGTTAATACTAAGTCATCAATAGCCACGGCATCCATCTGCGTTCGTCAGTCTTCTCTTGTCTGGTTTGCCAGGGCTCGAATTCTGGTCGATTATTATAAAGTGGTTTTTCCTATATTGTTAAGTATGAGTTTAATATGGAAACCTGAGTATCCGTTTTAAAAAAATTATACATTTGCAGATTTTATTAGTTTATTTTATTAAATTGTTTCCTGAATAGATTGTTATACTACATAGCACTGTTTTATACGAATCCAAAATTAATTATTAAATTTAAGTTTTATATAGCTAATTTGTGAAATTTAATTTAATTTTATTGACTTACCAGGTTTCTAAGCCAACGCAGACATTTAATTGGGATTATTTTTGCTTCAAAGATTAAACATTTGTTTTTTCTCTCCGCGTCTCACTCCCTGTTCAGGTTATAAGCAAATAATGATACGAGGAAAGGAGTATTCTTAGAGCTAATCTATAAGGATTATCATGGATGGAGAGTGGGAAACTATCTAGGAAAAACCACCCGACCGGGATCATAACCCTCACTCTACAGCATCAGTGGCCAGTCTAAAACCAGAGTGACGCTTTATACCAGGGGTCAGCCAAAGGTCGATCTGACAACAATTGTCAGTCGATCTCTTGAGAAAACTATATCGTCACGAAAAGAAAAGCTTACCTTAAATTATCCCACAATGGTACAAATTATAAGATAGGGCCAATGTGTAATCCATCAAGGAGAGATTGACACCTTTCAGTATAAACGGAATGTGCATTAGTATTGGAGGAAATATTGAATTTAAGGAATAATTAAAATATGTATAGAAAAAAGAATTAAAAGCAAAGGGGAGAAACTAAGGGCGATATACAAAACTTTGATAAATGTAAAAGTCTAACTGGCCCCAAAAGTTTGCCGAACCCCTCTATAATTCCATTCAAACCGTGAAGCGGGTAACATCTTTTTTGTTTGTCTGATTGTCAGCCGGAAACAAAGTGTTTTTATAGTAATTGTATAAATGAGAGTTAAGTGGTGTTTTGAAAATGATTTGAATAAAATTAGTTGACAAATATTTATAATATGTATAAGAACAATAAATTTGGTGATATAAGCTGGCAATGGATTTATAAATACTATATTAATAGCTATTTCTTTATTTACTTCCAATATTGTTATTTTACCTGACCATGTGTGTACCTCTTATGTTAAAGAGTAAATGGCGATTTGAACCAACCTATTCCTGCATCAGAAATAAAATTGCACTAATTGTAAATGTGTAGTGAGATCTAGGATTATATTGGTAAATAACTAAATAAGGAAATATAACTATTGAAGAAAACAAGCATCTTTACTCTCTACCTGAAGCAGTGACCAATATAGTAATAATATAAACTACAGATACCTCTAAAATAAATTTTGTTGAAGATATGATTTCATGGCAACATTTAAAAAATTTATGGAGTTGACCTTCAAAGACAGACTATATAGTTCTTGGAACAATCAAATTGAGTATTTATGACTAGGTGATAAGATTTAATGATGGCCAGTTGGGCAAAGGGAAAGTTCTGCAGAGACTTTGAGGACCTGGGGGTGTAATTTTTGTATTAGGACTAAAACACATCAGAGTATGGTAAATAAACATTATATTTATTCTAGATAAAAAGAGAAGAGAGCTAAGAGCTCTAAAAAGGACAAAGAAAGAATAAATACCACAAAAACATACTTGCGTAGCTGGTCTTTTTGAGAAAATATTTCGATTAAAATACGATAACATGGAATTTTTATCATCCAATTTAATTTAATTTTCTTAATACTATATATTTTTCCAGTTTACATTTACACTTATTTTTTTTAAAAAATTAAGCATTGAAATAATATTTTCAGAACTTTATTATGATTATGTTACAAATACAGTTTACTTAATAGCTTTATATTTTAAATTTACAAAATAATGTTAGATATATAGTATGGAATATTTTGTCAAAATTAAATCACTTTTTGCTATCAAAACTGGAATAAAATACTACAAAAAAAAAATTGTATTATCTTGAAGGTTTTTAAAATAATTATACCTAAATATTGGAAATTTAACAGGCTGGGAGGTAGGCAGGAACTGGTTACACTGGCAACACTTAGCCAAGTATACATTAAATAGTGTAGACATATAATTTAGATATGATGACAAAGTTACTATAATATTACAAGATAATTAACAAAAATGAATAAGATAATATAAAGATCTAAAATTAGAACACGTTGTAAAAATATGAATATTTTAAATTTATGAAATATAATTTTACCGAGGTGAATATGGCTATAACAATATTTTAATAAGAACCTAATAATAGTATTACAGATTAAAATGGATCATTTATTTTTAAAATCACAATCATTAATGAATATGATTTATTTATTAATTGTTTCGGTGGTTGCATACTCTTAGGCATCACTCTTATGTTAGACTCAACTGCCAATGACAGAGAGATAGTAGCTCAAATATTGCAAACTGGGTGACAATAACTGTCCATTCTTCTTTCACGTATATTTGGGTATTTCTCTAAATTTTATCAAAGAGTATTACTATCCAAAACAATGACATTGTGGCAGGGACGAGTCCATGGGTGGTGATATGGGGGTGATCCCCCCGCTTCTCTGCATAGAAAACAATCAAAAATATTGAAACCAATAGCTTAATGTTGTAAATAATGACTGAATAAATTCTCTCTCATATTATCTCCTACATGACATATTCAATAAATCTTTCAACTTCTAGCGTGCAGAAAAGCAAGTGGCTTAAAACTAAAACTCTACATTGATTAAATTACTATGTTTAGTATGAGAGCTAACTATTTGTATTGAGACACGTACCGTACTTGTCCTATTAAAACCTATAAAAACATATTAGTTCCATGTAAATAGGTATTATTTTATTGTAATAGTGACTTTTGTTTTACTCTTTTAATTAACAATACAAATTTAATAATCAAAATTGGTGTTTTTTGCAGTCATATTTTTATTATTATTATCATTAATTAAAAATTATTTTTATAAATAAAAATCTTGATTAATAAAACCTATTAAATGTATACTGTTAATGAGCCATATTAAAATGACCAAAATCCCTCCACCGCCCTTGCACTGTGTTCATTTAAAGCAATAATCTTGCAAACATTCCTCTTGCAATCTTTACTAGCACTCAGTTTAATGTGAGTTCCTAAAATAAAGTGTGAATCTAAATAAATACTAAGAAATGATCCGAAACTAAGTTAATTGGGAGCGGTGTTATTAATGGTCCTGACCCACTGAATAGAGCAACCACCAGTGAGGATGTTGAAGAAAGTTGATAGCGAGCTTTCCTCAAGGTTATGGTTAATCGGAAGAGGACCAACCAATCTAGAACACATCGGGACACGTTCTTCGGGAGGAGAGGGGCACGACTGGTTCCACAATTTCTACCTTTTTAATGGGACAAGGGTTTGAAAGTGGCGGGCTCACAAAAGTCTCCATTATATGAAGAGAGTCAACACTACGGTCTATTTTCTATAAGAAAGACAGTTAGAATAGCTAGTTATGTACATTAATATATTAATATGTCAACAAATGTGATCGGTTGCTGATACTTTATGTATTCAATACGTATAAGGTAACATTAGTAATAATGTATAATTTTATTAGTTTTGGCCGAAAATAGTATTTGTACTTTCTAAAGTGTACTTCCAATTAAATTTGGACTAGCTCATTGATGAATCTACATTTAATTCTAAAATTAGTATAACGTAAGAACCTCAGACTTTCCCCTCGTTCAGCCTTTTGAGCTCGGTCCTGTGTGACTACTATATAAAAATGGAGAAATTATATTCTGTTACAAATATTATTCTAAGTATACAACTAGTGAAGCTTGGGAGATGGAAATGATCTTTAGGTTACCAATACAGCCATATGCCATATTCGTAAATTGTGAAATATGAGTGTGGGAGTCAAACCCGGGTCTCTTGGTACGCTGGTCCAAGGGTTCAGGGTTCTCTTACCATGTCCACATGTAGTTACTAATATAACTTGATATTAAAATCAGTACATGGTGGCTTAGACTCCCTGCCATAAAAACACACTTGAACTAATCAAGAAATACTTATTGATATTCATATTTACAACCGACAGTTTATGTTTCTTCTTATTTGAAAGTTGGTCTTGTTTTACTCTTGAGTGGCGTAGTTTATAAAATATGGCCAAAGTACGGTAGTCAGAAACTCTATACTGTTATCTTCCTGAACTCGTTAATAATATATTTAGTGTGACATAGAATACCGCGTGGTCCAAGTCGTTGACCTCCAATAAGACTGAACTGCTTGTGATGGGGAGGGAGACGTTTGTACTTCGCCCGTTTGGTAGATTCACACATGAGATTTATAACTGAGCTTTTCCCATCACCTTTTTACACTAATGCGGGTGCATTTACTTTAGGTCACTTTAACAAACAAATAGATTTGAATTTATTAATAGAAGGATATAAAATTGCTACAGTTCCTCCTAAGATAGTACTCTAGAAGATGATAATTCTTTAATTAATGTAAATTAGAAAGAAGATAGTAATTTAATTTTAAATTGTCTAATATATAACTATTAAAATAAAACGGTTAATAGTGAGCTAGGTTTATAAAATATAGTACATGTGTTTTAACGTTATATATTTATAGCATTTTAATACATCATTTATAACATTTTATCGGTATCGATTATATATCTCAAAAGTGACAACTGTTAGTCATACGACTAAATGTGTGATGGTAAAAGTAGTTTTATAAAATTCAAACACTGTCAACTACTATTCTTATTTCCGTGGTTCTATTATGGCAAAGTAAACGTCCTGTTTTTCATTATTAATAATTCCATTCAGTTGTACATAACCTCATTCTTTGAACAATCCAATCTGATGTTGCGCGGGAATGGACTGATACGTTGAGTTCTCCCATGCCAATTACTCGTAGCAGGTCGCTGTTTGTATGTTCGGGTCTGGGGACATGGGAATAACGAGAGGAATTCCTGTACATACGCAGTATAATGCTTCAGGAACTTGTCTTAGCGGAACGGCTGACATCAGAGACCTAGCATTACCGTTTTACTCCACTTGAATAAGTGAGGACACCATCAAGTGACATCCGGTGCGTAGCTTGGAGTTACACACGTTGGGTCGTTTGGACGTCTTACTGCTTTCAAAAGTGACGTTTACTTCTTGATCTGAAAACATTTCCACAAGCTTTCTACCCTAACATGTGGGCAAGTGATCAAAGGAATCAACCTTGTCTAGTCTAGTTTGTTAATAATGAAGAGGCTAGAGTTCGAAACCCTGTTCAGTGTTTTTTTATAATATTTGTATTCCATTCTTATTCTGTGCAAAAAGGATACCTATATGCAAGATCCCACGTTCATTCTTTATCCCCATTGGTGTGAATTTGTGAGTATATCATAACAGATAGTAAGATGCGGGACCAAAAAAAAAGTCTGTGCTATTGGCATAGTTCATTCAAGTAATAAAGTGGATAGATAGACCTTATATAAGCTAAGGAAGCATTGGTTGGATCTCCAGGACTGGATATTATGACTCTGCAATGTTTTTTGTTATGTTTTAATAGGCATATATTATTTGTATTTTGGTCATTCGTGGTAATTACATTTATTATGTTTAATATAATTTTATAATTAATAAATTCATAAGACACTAATCAAATAATATTACACAAATAAAAATAAATTTAGAGCTATTCATACCGTTGCCACCTATAGTATTACCTAGCTTATTAGATTCCCTGTTCCCAGCAGAAATACTTTTTTCGTTGTTAGTAAAGATATAGAAAAATAATAAAAATAAATTATTTTCTAGAAAACAAAATATTATTATAGTGTTTTATCTTAACACATTATTTTAATCTAAGTTAAAAAATAAGTAATGTGATATTGAAAGGTATTATATATACCATAGCGTTTAAAATAAAAAGGGATACAAATTTATTCAGAAAAAATTACATAAATGATATATACTTAAAATATTCTCAATTTTAAATCCCCTTGATAATCTCTTTCAACAATTAAGTTATATAGCATGCCGATTTATTTCCTTAGGTGTTGATAGAAAGTAAAAGTGTGCAATTACCGGCATAGGGGTCAAAGCCGTGACCATATTTACTTTCCTTATAATGGAAGACCTTGAATATCAGAATTCATTATATGATGTTAGGAAGTAGACATAAGATATAATAATTTAATCAGTCATATACCATAGAGCATTTTATTATATGAATAGAACATATACCAGATAGTATTTTTACTAACTCTCAATATCTAACTTACTTACTATTATTATAATTGTTATAATTCTAATCAATAGTCATTAATACTTCCTACCTGGATAAAGCGTTTTCAAAATAAATATATTGATATTTAGTTAAAACGAATGGATGAGACAGATTCAGGCTATGCGTATATTTGTTAGTTGCACTTATGTGTTAGGGTTCTGGAAAGTTGCATTTAGAGGAAATATACGTGCACTTGCCTAGAGGGAGAGTGAAAAACCACTAGGAAAAAAACAGAAGAGCAAGTGAGAATTGAACCCCAATCTCACAATCTCATCATCAACAGTTCAGCCTATTGCGAGATTGAAACCTTCTAGAGATGACGAAACTTTTCGTAGAAATGTGCCGCTTAAAGACTAGCTACATTTTGAACTAGTCTAATGTGCCCACTCCTATCAACGTTTATTAACGATTATTTTAAAACCAGTAAACCCTTGTGAAACTTTCGCACATTTAAACTAACCCTCCCCCCCCCNCCCCACAAAAAAAAGATTTAGTCTTTTATTGGATTGTTGAAATTAATTAATCAGCGAAGTGTATACACAAAATAGAAAAGCGAGTTTATTTTCGGTTATTTATACAAAATTATTATTAGATTTTTTTCCTTCTAATTTAAATTTTAAACAAAACATGTGTTTTAAAGTAAAGTTAGTGTGCTATGTCATAAGTCGGTAAAAAATCATATCCACTGATACCTTATTCATCGCTGTAGGCTTTGTATTAGTTGAGAAAAAGGGATGTTGACACCATAAATAATATATAGGATAAAAAATTATAGAATATTGTTAAATTTAGTGAATGACAAATCAAATATTGTATTTTTTTAAATAAAGGCCAGATTTTAGGGAGGGGAAATTTATCTAATGGCCAAATTAGTGTCTTAGATAATATTAATTTCATTAAATTAAAGTAAAAGTATTGAAAGCAGCACATTAATTTTAAAAAGACAATATATAGACCTATATTACAATTACAATTTTACAGAGGGTCTAAGGCCTAATTTGTTCCTTATAAATTTAAAACATGTTATATTTTGTAATCCTATATATTTAAGGTCGGTACATGACTTGTTTTTAAATACAAACAAGATGCACTTAAGAGGGAATCCCCTATTTTCTTGCTACCAAATTCTCTATGTTTTCCAGAAGAAATTCCCATTCATCCAGACATCTTTCAACCAATTTACTGAATGAGTGTATGTAGGCTAACTTATATATAAAACACATGATGATTTAAGATTGAGAGATAAATTAATCTTTTGTCGCTTAGTAACTAAGAGGTACTAGGACATTCTTGAAAGAGCATTTTTAATTCTTCAATTAAGTTTTCTTCCATTTAAAGAACTACCATGTTAATCTTTCAGTTAAATATCACAAATTAACAAATATTCTAGTAATTTTACAATATCTTGTGAAATTACCTGTGTTTTTTAGGCTCTTCTAGTTTTCGAAGTGCGTGGAAACCCTGAATTAAGTACGAGTCAATACGATTTCTTGCTGTTTATTTCACAAAGTTATTACAACCTATATCTTTCAAGTCCATTCTAATGTAAGTATATCAATAACTTTACTATTATTGAATGGTGTTGTTAAGCATAGTTTTAATAGAATATTGGAGACCGAAGTATTTAATGTAATGTTTGGTGCGCTTTTTATTAAAGTTAGAGCTTACTATCAAATATCACTCCGTTTAACTTACTGTAAAAGTAGAAAGCCTATCTTTACGGGTTACATCATGAAATAATTTTAAAAGATGGAGCCATACGGTAGTCGGACAGATCGAGACTGCTTCCTTTCAGGGTGAACAAAGTGTGCATTTTTGAGTGATCGTCCTATGGTAGTGTTTTATTTTTAAGGGCCTATAAAAGTGAAGACGCTGCTCTCCTGAAAGTTAAAATACTTTTAGATTCCTTATTTGATTTGCAGATCAAAATTTATAAAATGGGATCAATTTTATAGTCATCGATATCTTAGACTTTTTATTTTTTTCTCATAAAACATTAACTCAATTTTTAACAAAGGCTATACAAGATTCCTTTATATTTCAACATAATCACACAACTGAAGCAATTGATGTAAAATGTTATATGAAAACGATATCTTACATTGTCAGATACCATTTTAAATTTAGTCATTAAGTAACATAGTTTTTTTTACTTTATAGAGATTAAAGAGTATTCTTAAAAAGCCATATTTTCAATCGTAAAGCCATTACTTAAATATTTATAGAACACCCGCAATAGATTTAAACGCTACAGAAGGCATGGTTAATATTTTTAATCCTACCTAAAGTAATACCTTTTATTTAAATGGTAATAATTCACAAAAAAAAACCTTCTTAATACAGGATATCCAGTTCGTCATACTTTCTTCCCATCTTACATGGAGGTGTTAAACATTAACTTTATTACTGAACACATTCCAAATATTACTTTTTTATTCCTCTAAAGTCGAAAATAAAGTACAGTATATGCGTAGTTTTTTTTACCACCACGTCTCACTGCATATTAAGTTTATACGCCTACATGCTTAGTTATGTTCGGTAATAGGTTCATAACATTAAAGCCATCTCCCTAAAATGGAAAATACAAACACAAAACAAAGGTTAAAAATATTTAAGAATATATGGAGTTATTATTAGGTAAGTAATAAAATCGTGTCTACAGGAAATCAAAACAAGGACTGTGAAACAGTGAACACCGAATCATTTTGATCCTAGAATAGAAACAAATTTTCAAATTCACAGAAACTTAAATAAAACCCAATTCGGTGGCCGCATGGTCTAAGAAGTCTTTCTCTCATTAGGCTGGATTGCTGATGTTGATAAAAACGAGGTTAAAATCCCTGTCGGGTGTAGTGAGTGTGGTTTTTACCAAATGGTTTTACACTCTCCTTCCAAGCAGATGCAAATGCGCTTCCTCTTAATTCAACATTTCTCTTTCCCAGACTATCAGGATAATTATTATATGGGTTTATAGCCGAATGATGCAGTGCTAAAAACTATTATAAAACTATCTTATAAATGTGTAGTTATTGTCTGAATCAATTGCCCCATATTATCATCAACAGTCAGTCATCAAGATCAAGGTCATCATGGTCATCAAGGTGGCCTCATCTATGGAAGTTGGGACATCCGTAAACATAAATCTCATATTAATAAGTGATTCACAATTTTAAAATTTGACTGAAGCCGAGATAGATGAAAGGTGTAAATATATTTCTAATGAGAATAAATATATTAATTATTCTTATGTTTCACATTAAAATGAAATTATATCATTTTCAGAGATTTTCAAGTGAAACCTTCATAAAACGAGTTTTATAGATTGTTAATAGTTTAACAACAATACATTTAAATGAATTTGATTATTGGTAAGTTATTTTGAAGTTTCTTAGCTGCCACAACACTAAGGAACACCACATTTTTAAGGTAAGTCCTTTCAAGTAATCAGTGCCCTCAAAGGCTTAGTCTAGTGTCTCACATCTAGCCAAGAGCAAAGGTCAAGTATATTTATGAGAAAGGATACTCATTTCAACAAACCAGGATTGAACTATGACCTCACCTGTGAAAGTTTGACACACTAACATTGCAACCAGCTGTGCATTTTTATTGACCATATAAGGCTATGCTAGGAAAACAACTACTGTAGGCACCGAAATACACCTTTAAATAGTGTGAACTTTACCTCGAATTCACCAACTATAGCTTTCATTCGTACAGTTAATAAATAGTTGTCCTGTCTTGCCGTTTCGTTATAATTGAATAAATCCAAATTATTTCTACTACTGAAAGCGGTTTAAATCTTATTTAAGCGCACTTTTATTGCTACGTTGATGTTTTAATAAATATAGGAGAGGTAGATAAATTATAGTTTTTTACTTTGAAATATTATTATTATTTAGATTTATGAACTGTGAACACAGTATTGGTAGCATTTAAAGCTTCAAATACTATTATTAAGGAGGCACTTCTAGGGAATTTTTCCAACTATAAATTTTTTATCCTCCTTCCTGTCAATATTGAATACGTCATCATAAAATGTGTCTTCTTATTCTTGATGCCTTAAGGATATAGGATGGTGCATGGTGCACAAATACATTGATAGGGTACACCTAGGGACTTGAATAAAACTCTCAAATTAAGAATGCATGGATGTTTTTGAAGATGGAGATTAGGAAAACAAAAAGGAAAAATAACACCTGATCACACGTTTAAGATATTCAAACGTCAATATTCCTCTCACCAGTAAATCAGAAACGAGACTGGGTGATGCGTCTTGCTTGTTGAACAGTCTGTATACACCGAGACGTATAGTTGTTTAAACAGTTTTTACTTTGGTAACTCAAGACTAGGAATGAGGTGTAAAAACACCACATGTTCAAGCGCGACTAGAATAAGCGTGTCAACAAGTTGTCACCAAACTGGAAACTATCCCCTTTCCCTTCCGCCAATGTCCTGGATCTCTGAAAATATGTTGACATTTGTGCTCTAAGCCCTGGAATATCTGCTCCATTTTAGTTAAGCCTTAAACAATATCAACACAGTTACTAGAAATTAAGTCATAAAATATAAAAATGGGTACGAGTACAAATTGAAAATTGTAAAGATAATTTATATAAAAGTAGCTAATTATATATTAATAAATTATAAGACTAAATATTTTTCATTTTAAATTAATATATTTCGTATTATGTGCACAGGGCGAAGCAAAGGTAACTTTACACTTAGCAATCTAAAAAAAAAACTCAATGATACATACTTAGTCTACATTATTTCACTTTTATTAATGTTCAAAGTGTTTTCCTTCTTCATTAATACACTTTTGGAGCTTTCTGGAACGCTTTGGCTCACATGAAGACCTAGATCGGTATTTATGTTCAAAGTGTTTTCCTTCTACATTAATACACTGTTGCAGCTTTCTGGAACACTTTGGAACACACGAAGACCCAGCTCAATAATCGTGTCAGGAGTCTCAAAGGCCTCCCATATGTAGATTTTCAACTCTTCAACAATTTTGTGGTTTCTTCTCATACAATTCATCTTTAACCTCACCGCACCATTGGGGTGAGATCGGGTTAAGGTGGTGACATTTCAATAGCTGAATGTTGTCGAATCACTCTTTGGTTGAAGCGGGATCGAGGTAAAACCAAATATATCTTACATAATTGGGAGAAGCTCCATCGCGCTATAAGTAGAGTTGATCAAAATGGTTCATATGCTTCATAATTCCTGGTACCACCTACAGAAGTAAATCTAAGTACACATTTCTATTGAGGTTACCGTCAGTAAATTACGGCCCAACTACAGCACGTGAAGATATTGCACAACATACATCTGGTTGATTCAGCCTTTTCTCCAAAACAACTTGTTTATTTTCCGTGAAACACTCAATACAGTTATGCCAGTTTAAGTGTTGCGATAGCTTGAATCTGGGCTCATCCGGTCACAGTAAATTATGAAATATATTTGAATACACCTTTTATTGATAGACTTAACCTCTCAAAGTCACTGCCTCTTATCTGAATCATCTTTCAACAACCCATACAACCGACTCGGAATGTACACCTTTAAATTTGTTTATGTAAAATCCTTTGAATTTACCGATGTAAAGTTTCTGTAAATTCTACAGATAATAGTATTGTGGACATTCCCGGACTCTTCGTCATAGACAGACAGACAGGCAGTTCATGTTCCTAGGTCAGTGTTGCCCTACGTAATCTTCTACAAGGTGCATCAATGTCACTATATTCAGATTCAAATTTTTATCGTAAATAGTTCTAGGCAACGGTGGATTCGAAATGAAATATTCCCTCCATCCGTTTCGAACAACAAATACATCATTTTTGTACAAAGTTTTCAAAACAAAAAAATTATCTCTTGTTTTATTGACATCTTGCAAACAAAACTACTGTAGCACGAACCCCGTGCACACTCGACTGATACTGTTGGGTCGTTCCCTGATTGCTTCTCTCCTTACCGAAAATATTACCTACCTGAAAATATACGTTATAAACACATTTTAACATTAAACATTTTTAAATCATGTACGTACATATCATTGAATGTAAATTGTTTTTTCAATTCTCTAGGTGTAAAGTGATTTTTGCGTCATCCTGTATATTATCATGTGAAATTATCAGTTTTTATGTTTATACATTTAGATGTAAAATTTATTATTTGTAGGAGGTCTGGTGACGTTCAGTTGGTTGGGGAAAGAGGACAATTAGTCACGTAGTAAGTAGTAAGAATGCGCCTGTAAAAGATTTGTAAACAGAAATCCAGGTAGCAGAACCTTGTTGATGGAAGGGCGCGGGGGTAGAGCACGATACTCGGGGTGAAGAAGGGCAAGCGCATGGATGAATTTGGCTAAGAGAACTACTTAAGCCCCATGAACAAATTAATATGTTCATAGTACCAATGATAAAGTATCATATTACTAGTTCAAATTAAATATAATATAAATAGCCAGTTGCTTTCTACTAGCTGCTAAACACAAATGGACCAAGTATTGATTAGATATTAAAAAAACGAAATTAGGGTCATAACAATTAATTTTAATCTAATTAATGTTGAGATGGAGTAATACAAGAAAAAAATTACAGTAAAAAACCAGAGCACTGAAAAAAATTGAACAAATTTGAAGGCCTTGTCTAAGATGATAGGAGAGTATGTGTTTATTTCTTAACGACTGAAGGAGATGGAAAATTTGAGGGTGAGATCAAGCAAGGATATATGGAATCAGCCTCAATTGACGTGGTCAACGATTTTGTGAACATACATAGCCTAAGTAATAAGTCTTGGTCCCTTGGTACAAGTTAACTCCAGAGGAGGCAGGATGTAAGTGTACATAGTGTTTACAGAAATGATTTATTGTTGAAATAAGGTAAGATTGTGGTCAAGGGAAAGAAAACAATGTGGTAGTAGGACAAGGGCAACATAACGAGAACAATGTGGTAGTAGGACAAGAGCAAGGGAAAGAGAACAATGTGGTAGTATGACAAGGACAAGGGAAAGAAAACTATGTGGTAGTAGGACAAGAGCAAGGGAAAGAGAACAATGTGGTAGTAGGACAAGAGCAAGGGAAAGAGAACAATGTGGTAGTAGGACAAGAGCAAGGGAAAGAGAACAATGTGGTAGTATGACAAGGACAAGGGAAAGAAAACAATGTGGTAGTAGGACAAGGGAAAGAGAACAATGTGGTAGTAGGAAAAGAGCAAGGGGAAGAGAACAAATGTGGTAGTAGGAGAAAGGCAAGGGGAAGAAAACAATGTGGTAGTAGGACAAGGGAAAGAGAACAATGTGGTAGTAGGAAAAGAGCAAGGGAAAGAGAACAATGTGGTAGTAGGAGAAAGGCAAGGGGAAGAAAACAATGTGGTAGTAGGACAAGGGAAAGAGAACAATGTGGTAGTAGGACAAAGGCAAGGGTACACATGACATCCCGTTTTGGACGTTGGTTATATTATCTTTGAATATAGGGTGGTGATCTGATGTGAGACCCCAGGTGCCAGATTAGGGAATGACAACACCCCTCAATAATAATAGGGAAAATTCCCCGAGAGCGTCAAGTAAAGAAGATTGATTGGACCTCGACCAGAGCGGAAGCACCCAGCTGGTTAAATAGACTGTAAGGGCACGAGAAACACATTATAGCTTACTCACAGGAATCTACAAGTTTTAATGAATATCAGATAATGGAAATAGTTCAATGCATTTATTTGTTTTTTTGTATCATATACTTTATTGCATCTTGTTTTGAAATTATAAGTAACATAAAAGCCCCAAACTAAGAGCTGGCTGTAAATATAATAATCAGAGTCTTGATTAGAGCTCAGATGTAAGTTGATGTCTGACCAGTATTTCAAACCTAATGTTCGGTTGCACTATTAACAATTAAGACGTGATGGTCAAATCTTTGGTCAGTCTTTAATATCCACAAAGATGAACTCTTATATTGTTTCGAGTGTTTGGATCTGGTATGCCCTGTTTTCTTTATGCTGTTTCTGTGTAAAATACTGTTAATACATTTCCCCCCATCGCTTACTTTACTCAGCGATAAGATGACACTTTTGAACGGTATCATTTCTTTTTCATATTATAAATTCGGTTTTTTTCTTTAGGAATAGTATTGTTTTAATTAGTTTTCTTTATTTTAACATATTCAAGCCCTTCAGACACTTTAAAAGTATAATCATTCTGATTATATTAAATTTTCTTACTGAGTGAATTGAACGATGAACAAAGGGAAAAGGCACAGCGTCAGTGGCTGGCACTTTTTAACTCTTTAGTATCGCTGATGTGGTGGATGAGTTTCAGTTCCAACAAATGTACGGGTTTTCAGATGTTTCGGGGTATGCCACTGCCCAAACAATCAAATGGCTGAGAATTAAGGACCATTCTTATAGTAGGTTGAGAGCATCGTACGAGAAAAATACATTTTCTGACGTCAGCAGAGAGAAGGGAGTGGTTTTCTCAGGGTAACAATACTCTTGAACTAGCCATAGACAGACGCGGTTGAACTTGAGAAGAATGTGGACGTGCGAGGCACGTAGCTAAAACTATAATGCAACAAAGACGCAATTGGACTAGAGAGAGAAGTAAAGACGTGTGTGACACGTATTGACTATGTTACGTTGATATGATTTGATACTAGAATAAACGCAAAGTATTACTTTAGTTTTCTAAATTTTTATTCAAGAGTAGTTAATCACTTTGTACTTGGGGAATGCAGTTCTGATCTGCACACGTGAGCACGTAATAGTTAGTAGGGGTGGGGAACCTTACGTATTACAATAGGACCCAGCATCGAGCAGTACCCTTGGGACATTACAATTGATAGACCATCGTGAGACTCGTAACTTTGCAATTAGCTTCCCATCGTGGAGTTCTTAATGTTGAAATAGGCTCCCAAACTGAAGGAGGTGGAAGGTTACAAAGCTAACCAGTAAATGCTCTGTCATTATGGGTTGAATTCTCTGATCTTCATGTTTAAAAGAAATTTAACTTAAAAGCTTTAATAAATGAATTAGCCCTACCAGCTAGGCCAATCAGATGTATTTCTGCATCTGCCGTTAACTTCTATTCTCTTTAAATAGGTGTGGACCTAGTACATTTTATTGTGTTTGTTTATTAAAACCAATTCAGAAATTTAAGATTCAACGTGATATTTGTAATACTGGCTTTTAGAATTTAGGATATATCCTGTTCCATTAAAGTAGCAAAAGCAGGTTCTTAACGAAAAAGAAAATTAATTTCCTTACTCAATTTAAAAATGTATAGTGTTTGAAGTTAACGTATTATACGCATGGTACAGCTAGAGTGACATTTTGTATCGAAAGTGACATTTACTACCAATTTTTTTTTTTAAAATATTTATCAAATCATATATGACACAAATATTTTAATATAAATTATTATAAGGATATAAATAAGGATTTATAAGTAATAATACCCTATATTTTACCAGAGATAATCATCTCGAAGACTCCTTTCATGATAAATAATTTCATAATTTGGTTTAAATAGGCTAAGTTTATTTCGACCATTTTTACATATTGATCAGAAAATTATTAACTATAAATATTAAAGAATGCAAATAACAAATACTTTAAATAATATTTTCTGACTCAAAGGGTTGTTATTTATTTTGTAAAGGGTTATTAGATTGAAAGTGCAGATGAAACTTTAAAATATAATATCCTTGTGAGTATTAAATTTAAATTGTGAAAAATAATTTACAGGGATAAAATGATGAAATATTATGTCAGTAAGAGAGTAGCAAGTGAAACAAATTTAATGTGTTGAAAACTTTGAACTGATTAGGATTCAAGGCAGTGTTTTGGTAAAGGTTTGGTGATGGAAGTTATGAGCATTGGTGGACCCCCGACGACCTAGGAGAAAGGGGAAGAAGATTAAGAGGGAAATTTATGCACGAAAAACATTACTAAAGGCGATAATATTTTAGAATTATAAACTAAAGAAAATATTAATTAAGTAAATTTAATATTTAAAAAATTATATAATTATATTGAATTAGCAAGTTTGATTATCTTTAACACTATATTTTTATAAATAACTAATCAATATATTCTCTCAAGTTTAATATCGATTTCCTATTCTATGTGACTTCTGTTCACCGGGAAAATAAATAAAACATATTATTTATATTTTATATTAACCCCTTTGAACTGCAAATTTTTATATTATATATGATCAAAATTCTTTAATGGTATATTATTAATAAATCTCCTGGAAACCTGTGGATCTCTTGATAGACCAACATTGGTCCAAGTACCACAGTTTGAAGAACACTTCTCTCGAGAACGTATATTAGTGCTCGTAGGTTCTAGGAGCTGTTATTAAAAATAATCTAGAAAAGGGGTGGTTCTTTATTCAGTTTTAACCTTTTTACTAGGAGACAGAAAAATTAAATTGTCAATTAAAATTTTATAGTTTTTTAATCGTAACTTTTTAAGCCCTAGGCACTTTTCCTACGGTGCCTGGTTAGAATTCTGCTTTAATGGATGCAATGTTTAACTTATATGTTTAAAAAACTAATACCAATGAATCCAAAATATCCACGTCGATTACAGGAATGACGATCGTTAATAAATACACAATGAGGAAAAACCTAATATATCCCCTTTATAGGGATATTTCTGCCAACACCTACTAATATAGGCATATATTTTGTTTAGAAGAATAAAAACAAGTGTTTAAAAAACAGATTAAAATGAGAAGGCTGCCGAAGATGATATTGATCTAGTCTTATTTCAAGTGCCCTTACACTTGACGGGTTCGAGGGGTGGAAGCTGTGGTTATTTCCCCTCCTCGACACATTAACAATTTTAACACAAATTTTAAAATTTAATAAGTGTAGCTAATGTAGAGCAGTAAATAGGTATTCAATAAATGTCAACCGCTCCGGTAGCCACGTGGTCTGACGCGCTACTCTTGCATTAGGCTAGACTGCCAATGAAGGGTGATGAAGTTTCGATTCTCTGTTGGGTGTCCTGACATTTGTTGTTCTAAACGTTTTCCACTTTATCTTCACACAAATGTTGGTACACTTACTGTTAATATAACCTTATTAATGCCTAAAACCATTAGCCTAATTATAAAATAAACGTATTACCCGAACGGATAGTAAGACGTGGTGCTAAAAAAAAGTCTTCGTACACTTTAAGATTTGGCAAACAAAGTGAAATTCGAAATTTATATCACTGAAATTTTTCAATATTAAAAATTTATTAAGTTTAAAAAAATTTAAAATGAAGTTTGTATCCAGTAATCAAACTTATTTTTGCTTTTGGTTAAGTGAAGTTCTTGATATCTGAGACAATACCAATTTGCCTGATAGAGGAGCGTCAGCCTATTTACCCAAGTAATCAGGAAGATATGGACAGAAGCAACGTTGAGAGTGGTTCATCCGTAGTTTGGATATCTATTATGTGTAGTAGACAGTCTAATGGACATTTATAACTATGTTTTCAATCATTTATTCCAATGATGCTATATATTGGTTTATTTTCTCCGACTATTGTAGAGCCCATCTCATGGATAGGGTATACGAGCTCCAATCAGGCATCGCGTATTAAAGTGGAATTGAAATCAGAAAAACAATTTTACCGTAACTAAAAATATACAACATTAATAAATAATTATTTTAAAATTAAAAATAATTTTATTATACAATTTATTTGATTTTAGATAGGATTACGCAAAATGAACTTCAACCATAATTTAGGTTCAAGAATAATCTTGTACCTAATTTACAAGCTAATTGGCCGTTTTAAAGTGGGCTCCTAAAATTATCTATAAAATCATTTTCATAAGTGAATTATCTACAATAATAAAACAGTCTGTCCAACAATACTAAGTTATAAAATCACAAATATAGATTTATAAGTGTGTGATGCTTCATATTCTAGAGGTTGCTCAAAATAAACCATCGATTTATAAAGAAAACAAAACTCCCAACACTGTTAAACCAGACAACACGAACTTGACCTCTAGTCCGTGTGAACCCTAATGCGGGTCTTTCATTAAGAGATTGGGATACAAATTGTCAACTTAGTGTGCGTACACCGACCAAACTCTCCTCCAGAGAAGTAGGTCAAGTTACAGCCAACCGGTTTTAAACGACAGTGGAACACTTTTATCAATATATTGGACAGGTTGTAGTCGAGAAAATAGTTTCATCATGACGGCTGGGGAAGAGAATACATACTAACATTCGACATAGCACACACTCGTTTCTGTTACACATATGATTGACGAGTAGAAGAATCAGGTGTTACTCAGGGTGACCACCAAACAAGAGACATTTTTCTTTGATTCAAAAAATACAGAGAGAAAAATTCTTTGTACCAAGTTTTCAACTCTTTTTTTTTTTAATATTATAATTTCTGCTTCCAGGTGAACAGTTTGTTCACAGGGGCTACTAATCTATAAATTTCAGACCTCAAGGTGTGGTAGACATCTTGCAACTCTCATGACACACACAAACTACTCACTATATAAATACAGATCTTTACTATATTAGATTGATTTGTTTTATCATCACGTCTTACTACCCACTCAAATGACACGATTATGTACTAAGGATGAGCTTAGAGGGTTGTAACTACATTTGCATGGAGAGAGAGGGAAAAAACATTTAGGAAAAAATACCCTCAGTACACCTGACTAGAATCAACCTTGAGATCCCTATGATCTGCAGTCTAGTATATTGTGATTGTAGAGCCTTAGACCATGCGGCCACCGAAGCGAGCTTAGACTAATTAAAAATGAAATATGTTAAGGAACACTTGAAATAGTAAAGAAAAACTAAAAATTTGTAACATATTATATATTAGTTTGTTTAATTATCTGTCACTGTATCAAATAAATCGCACGGAACTCCGCACGGACTTTCTCGCTCTATTGTTTGAAAATTGAGATATTTACTCAAAACTCGTAATATATGTGAAACGAAATAATATACACTTGCAAACCCAGGTATAAATTGCACTATACTTATGTAAAACTTTTTTTTTAGTATCAGTTTTAAATTTTATAATTTTGTTTAAAAAAAATTAATGTCCTCATTTGTATGTTTGGACCGATAATTAAGATCAATGTTAGGTCCACAAGGGTCAACCCTTCGTATTAAAATTTAAACTTCCGGTTAAAATTTTCGACATTTTACTATCTTTATGCCATCGCATTGCTATTAAATTCCTCATTTATAAATTTTGACCAATAAAACATTTAAATATTGACTATTGAGTCTAAAATAGATATAGATCATTGTTATACAAACATTTCTACTAAGAAGTTTAAGGAAAAACAACATAAACTTGTAGAGTATTACTTATATTTAATTACTCAATGGCATTGGAGAATTATTGCGTTAAAACTTAAATAGCATCTCTTACAACTAAGGCTCACAAAATTGTACTAATATATTTGTCAATATCTCAGAAACTGTTGGATTTATAAAAATATATTTCATATAAAAGTTTTTTATCTTTAATAGTAATACAATTTTGCAATGATAAGTTATTTAGTATCTCAAATAGTTCCAGAGGTGCGGAAGTTTCTTCTTCTGTAAGGTACCTTAAAATTCATTTTCATGGTAGAATGAAAATAGCCAGTTTATTTATAATCTTAATCAACAACTTGCTACGAATTTTAATCAAAATCGTTGGAGTCGATTTTGAGAAAATCAATTTTTTTTCTCTTTTTACCCTTCCTTAAATTACTTTTAATTTTAAGATTAAACAGACTCACAGACAGACGTTATTTCAAATACCACTTTTTAGGGTTTGGGGGTCTTGAGACGTCGACATCCATCCACATTTCAGGGTAAATTTTCTTTTGCGGTAGCAATAATATACCTTTAATGTTCGAAAAGTAAAATATATATATATATATATATATATGTGCGTATAGCTTGAAAGTTATTGGTTTTATAAAAATATTCTCTTGTTAAAATATTGTATTATAAATATATCTATATATTTTAAATAATAAATAATTTCATTCATATCAAATAGTTTAGGCGATATTATATAAAGAAATATAATTTATGCATCAGGCTGGAGCCCTTAAAGTCATTTGCCGAAATATTGATAGAAGCCATTTTATTTGTTATATTTATAAATGCTTAGAAATTAAATTTAATCAAAATCGTTAGAGCCGATTTTGAGAAAATTTACGTTTTCTCTTTTTGCCTTCAGTAAACTACCCTTAATTTTAATCCTAGATATCCAATTCCAAAAATCCCTCGGAGTAACCCTATGAAAACCCTAGATAACAAGTTTTAGCCTGATCGGTGACATAGTGTAGAGCCTACCCTAGTTGGAGGTACAGGCAGACAGACGTAAAGTCAAAAACAACTTTTTTGGATTCGGGGGGTCATTAAAGATTCATCAAAATCTCGAGTTTAAATATTTTGACGATCACAATATTTTCTCTAACTGTTAGATAGCGAGAAAGTAAAAAGTGATCTGTATTTTAATTTTTTTAAACTTTGTATTACAGCCCTTACGAGCAATATATATTATTTTATCCAGCCACATAGTACAGTGTGGGAATAAAACCATTAGACGAGTAGTAACTTGAAAACTACCACTTTAATTGAAAAGTAAATATTCAATAGCTAAATAAAATCAAGCTACATCCTACACATTTTCAATTTTGAAGGTAATGTAACTGAGGTGAACTCCCCCGGGCGTCAGACAAACCTCAGCACGTTGTTCATCACATTCCTTAGCCGAGATCGTGTAATTGTTTCCGCCTCCCCCTCCCCTACCCCCTTGTACTATTCAATATTCATTTGGAATGCGCATATTCTACATGCTACTTACGATAATGGTTCAGGGGCGATGAAAAATTACCCTCAGTACAAACAGACAAGATTATAACCTTGACCTCTACGCCACCATAATACCATAAAAATGAGTCTGTTTCTCAATCCACGTGCTCATCGATGCAGCATAAAGCTATTTTCAACCCTCTCCTCATTATGTCACTCAACATTTTAATTTGGCAAGTTAATTTTTTGTGTCAGTCTTAGATCTATCTACTATTTCAATTAATCCAAAACAAACTAAAAATGTTTACTTTTATGACAAAATGGTATTTACAGTGGCTTGTTATGGTTATGAAAATACAATAGAATATATTATATACAATTCAATTTCATAATTGAACATTAAATATATTTTTTTAAACAATAGTGGAAATGAGATCTTACGGTAAACTTACCAAATATAATTTCAATTTTTCCATTAAAAATACTAAAGTATTTTTATGTCAAATTTTATATGCCCTTTTTAGATAGGGTTTGAACTCGCCAATTGTCTTCCAAACATGGTATTAATTAAATAAATTACATGGGTATTTATGTTTTGTTTTTTCAATTCCTAGGTTTATAAACAATTGGCACATTTTATAAAAATTATTTTTCTATTTATAAAAGCCTATGTTTTAAGTAGCCAAAAATATAGTTAGTTATATAAACTCTATGAATTTATGGCTTTAGTTCTAAATTAATGTTTTTTTGCTTACAAAATTTGCTTTTGACTATGTGCAATAGATTTTCTCTATGAGCAAAAACCTTTTCTCTAAATATAATATTTACGTAAAGTGTGATGATTGGAATCCAGACAACCTACAACAAATAAAAAATCCTCATATTTTGAGCTCATCTATTTAACCATTCATGGTTTGTGTAGAATATGAATAATTATTAAGATTTAATTATTTAAATATTATGTTACATAACTCAATTTATTATTTCAAACGTAATTAATTAATCACTGCGAAATGACATCAATAAATATTTATTATCTTTATTTAAGCGCAAAGTGTTTTAACACACAAACCAATTAACAAGTTTTAATTATATTTAAAATATAAACTTACTATTGAACTAAAAATATCCTAGCTGGGTAACTTAAATTACAGCCATGCACTAATTAAGGATTTAACCGAGTCTTATTTGTTGATTTAAAGATGGTGAATACTCCATCATATCTGGCCACCATTTTATAATGATCTAAGTAAGCTAATAGACTAATTATCTTAAATAAATTAGGCTGTAATATTTTGTAAATACTATGATAGTCCCTTTAAATCCATAATATAATATTTTAATCTCACACTAGTAGGAAAGAGAACAAAGCTGTCAATCTGGTCTTGTCTGTTATAAAAGTGGGTGAAATGTCAATATTCCATCCACAGAAGAATGCACTAATAAGATTTTAAAAAATCCCACTCTTTTGTTTTTCTTCTTTTTGTTGGTCTTTCTTCTTTTTCCGTTCGAGTTATATGCCTATGGACTAATAATTAGAGATTATGAAGTTTAAATTTAGAGGTAGTTTAGACACACTTGCATAGAGGAAATGTACAATCCATTTTACACTTACAGTGTAGCCAACCAGGCTACAAACATTCCCATAATCATCAGTACTCTACTGAAAGAGTGAATCCTTAGAAAATGAAGCCACCAATATGGGTTTTCACAATCTTCCTATCAATGTAAACATGGGTACATTTCTCCTAAAATAATACCTTTCTCATTCTTACCTCGTTAGTGTAGGCCTAAGTATGCAACTAAACTGAAAAGATAGTCAGACGTGGTTCACACGGAGACATAACCTTGTCAGTGTTCGAATAAGGTGTGAGGACTAAACATTCTCTTTAGTTTAAATCTTATAATTGAGCCTGATTAAGTGTTTGAGTGAATAGACGTGAAGTAAGACATCAAGCTCGTGACCTACACGATAAGAAAGCATTTATGGTTAAAAGAACACAAGCCCAAACCTCTTCTCCCTCCTCCAGCCCTAACCATTAACGCTGGTGAATCGCATTCTTGACCTTACTGAACACCCAGAAAGGACAACAATGTGAGATGACTAGCAGGTCTTGCCATTATTGTATTTAAGTTGCATCACACTCAGCAGTATTATCTCGACCACGGAGAAAGTGTAACCAGACATTTTATTGACACTTATACAGGATGATAAACAGAAATGGCTCAGAACTTTAAGATCTGGTGGTGATCATTTAAATGAGTAAAAAAACTCCTGGTAAACACAGGTCCGCAAACTAACTCACACAAAGATAGCACCAGTTATGTGATCAGTAGTAAAAATAAAACGATGCAATATGACATTTTTTCGAGTAGGTCTATTACCTCATCAATATGAAAGGTGTTCTAAATGTTTTCCTTCCATTTTCACACAAGATTCATATTTTCTAATAAAAATATTGTGTACTCTTTGAAAAACACCTTGCTCCATCCTGGTCATCTGACAACAGTTTTAATCTTGGTGTTGTAAGTCTGCCAGATCAAATGTTGGAAGGAGTACACTAAACTTAAGTATCTAAAGGATTAAGATCAATAGACCAGGGGAGTTATGCGACTGGATCCCCTTGACCTATCAATCTTCTCTTAAATGTATCATTAAGTTGATATCTGACAGTTAGTGAAACATGAGGTAAAGCCCCGTAATGCATAAACAACATAATTTGGGTATAAATAAAAATCAGTATAAATATATGGTACCCTGGGCCATTAAGTCTGTTAGGCAAAACGAGTCTGCCTCATAAAATGGCCAGCAGACAAATATTGAATATCGCTGTTGGTTTATTTATTTGAGAATGACATCAAGATTTTCGTCTGCCCTTACATGATTATTACGAACGTTCACATTTCTATCTCTAGTAAATAAAACCCCAGTAGTAAAAATAATGTCAGCAACGAAGACTGGATTCATAGCTAATTTTCCTAGAAGCCATTATCAAGACACCATCTTTGCTTGATAATCAGACTGAGTGAGAGCCTCCACTTGTTGAATATTGCACAAGAACAGCAACTGATAATCAGACTGAGAGCCTCCACTTGTTGAATATGGCACAAGAACAGCAACTGATAATCAGACTGAGATCCTTCACTTGTTGAATATGGCACAAGAACAGCAACTGATAATCAGACTGAGAGCCTTCACTTGTTGAATATGGCACAAGAACAGCGACTTATAATCAGACTGAGTGAGAGAATCCACTTGTTGAATATTGCACAAGAACAGCAACTGATAATCAGACTGAGTGAGAGACTCCACTTGTTGAATATTGCACAAGAACAGCAACTGATAATCAGACTGAGAGCCTCCACTTGTTGAATATTGCACAAGAACAGCAACTGATAATCAGACTGAGAGCCTTCACTTGATGAATATGGCACAATAACAGCAACTGATAATCAGACTGAGTGAGAGCCTTCACTTGTTGAATATGGCACAAGAACAGCAACTGATAATCAGACTGAGATCCTTCACTTGTTGAATATTGCACAAGAACAGCAACTGATAATCAGACTGAGATCCTTCACTTGTTGAATATGGCACAAGAACAGCAACTGATAATCAGGCTGAGAGCCTCCACTTATTGAATATTACACAAGAACAGCAACTGACCACGAAGTATTCTCCAGACCAGATGAGTACTGATACCCTCAATAGCTGCCATTCTTCTTACACCAGTTCTTCGATTCTGTCCCATTCTTCTCAAAACACGAACACAAACATCTGGAGAAGAAACACTTCTTGGACGCTCAAAATCCATAACATACACATAACACACACATAACATACACATAACACAGTCTTTGTTGGATTTTCACAGTTAATAATGAATGGGACGGATTGTGTCATTGGGATGTTTCCTGGTAGAGAGGACGTGTGTCAGCTACAT
The DNA here is from genome assembly GCA_902151445.1 of Timema monikensis. Lineage (NCBI taxonomy): Eukaryota > Metazoa > Arthropoda > Insecta > Phasmatodea > Timematidae > Timema > Timema monikensis. Next base: position 75,869 of record CABFVZ010002340.1, on the reverse strand, counting down.
TTCCATTGACACGGATATTAATAAAGTGAATATCTGCACGTTAGAATAATAAGCTGTCATTATTAACTTCTTCTTAAAACACTTCCAAAGTAACACATCTTTGAGTAATGTCATTTTGATCAGTATCTTCTCAGATGATATGATAGGCAAACAAAATAAATTGCTCTGCTAACTCATGTGTATGTGGGTAAACAAATAGCTCATTGTCTACAAATGGGACCAGTTAATTTAGTTAGTTAAACACACATATTAAATTGCTTGTATCTCTGAGTGAGTTGGTTTGCGGACCTATGTTTACCAGTTTTTTATACCCATTTCAATGAGCACTACAAGATTGTAAAGTTATGAATCCTTTTTTTACACTCTTGATATCGTAAATATATTTTTGTTTCAAACATCAGTAGACCAAGAGAAGTGATCCTTAGTGGTCTTCTTTGATAAATGAAGTCACATTTGACAGTTTCTAAAACAATTTACTATCAATATTGTTTAGACAACTCTAATATTTATATCTTCTGCAAACGTATCCATCTCTTTAGATTATTAGGAACACATTAAAATTGAAAATAATAAGGAAGCTGCCATTTAACAAAATAAATATCTTGGCAATCTCAGTGATGGAGGTTGCTTGGTCAATAACGCTTGATCTCAGACCCATGCCATTGAGATATGTTTAAAGTGTATAATTATTGCCATGCTTTTTTTTCCAGCGCAGCGTCTTACTAGCCCTTAGGTACATATACTAATGTACTAATTACGAATTCTTTTAAAGACTACTAAACTATTTAGGGAAAACCATTCTAATTACTCCCGGCCAAGATTCGAACCTCGATATCCCTGTCATCGTCAGTGTAGTTCACAGCAAGAGTGGCACGTTGTACCACACGGCCACCGAAGCGGGCGACCTCACAATTAATTAACTAGCTAGCTAACGTGTTCTGGGCACCTGAACGTAAGCTCACCATTCCTGGGACATCTCCATACATTCCCTAATCTTACACCCAACCTCTTTCAAACAAGTTCTCACAATATCCTCCCAATGACGTATTGGCCTACCAAGGGGTATCTTATCTTCAGGTTTTTACAAATAGAAAGTTGTGTACACGCCTGTCATCCCCCATACACAACACATGATTACCCTTATAAGGCTGACTGACCTTGATTATCCTTAATATTCTTAGGAATAAATACTAGTCATAAAGTTCTTTCTAATATAACATTCTCCATTATGTTGTTTGTTCATCCTTCTTATGTGCAAATACCATTATCAGAAATTTGTTCACTCTTCTCCTTAGTGAAAAAGTTTGGGTAGTACTATAATTTGTTATATTATAAATGACATTATAGGTATTTAAACTATTATTGTTATTACTGTTATTATTATAAATGACATGACAAATGCCTCTAGACAGAAGACGAGATGACAATAGCTCACAAACTTAACAATATCAAGCATTGTCTTAAACAACCAATCCGAAGCTCGCTATTGCTAGTTCTTTATATGTGGCCAGACAGCTCCAATTTAGCATAAATACTTCAAAATGCAGAAAAGAATTGGGCTCTTATAACTGACTTAGGTGAGGACTAAGTTACATTTGCATTTGGGGTATGTTTTATTTCATATTAATTACAAATATAACGTTATTGTATAATCTATACATGTATTTATTAGTACGTAATAAATTATTAATTATCCATCAAAGATTTTATTTTATTTGGAAAATAAATCATATAAATAGCATGTATGGCCCCAGGCCAACCCCCTGAAAAGTTATATGGCCCTCAGTTGGGGGATGGTTTGATAGCCCCGACCTTAGGAATTTAGTTTTTATCTTCTCTTGAATTTAATCCCAATATGTATTCATTATTCCCAATGATTTAAGTTTTGCTTCCAAGATACAATTCAAATTAAATTAAATAAAACAATAAAACTCGTTCTATACTTTTCCACTTGGAATGGAAAACATTTTAATGGCAGCAACGCAACGGTGTGTATATTTGAATTACAATCTTGTTCTGAAGTCACTCTCTGTGTTGGTGGTCTCTTGATTCTGTACAGTTCAGATTGTGAATATACGACAGTTGATATTTGGGCAGGAGAATCCCCCAGAGAGTCCGACACAAAGAGTTTGACGGGGAGGTCACCTTTTCAAACACCGGCGAGCATAATAAGGGTGTTGTTTTCTTAATGGATTACTACATTCCTTTAACACTAAATCAGGTACATTTAATCTAAATTCTAACTTTTTCTTCCCTAAGCCACATCCTCTAGCCCCTAACAATTAGCGAGCGAAGGAATAATCTATAATAATATTATAAAGAAGAAAGATTTGATTTTTTGTTTGTAATGGATAAACTCAAAAACTACTGAACCGATTTTAAAAATTCTTTCACTAATATAAAACTACATTATCAGCGAGTAGCATAGGCTATATTTTATTTTGAAAATTTAATTTACTCCTCATAAAAATGTCGATAGTATATTATATAGTCGTTGGAAAAAAAAAGTTGTTGAAGAGAAAGTGTGGTTGGTGAAGGGGGCGAGGGCGTAGGGTTGAGAAAAGAGGAATGATATGAAAATAGGAGGGAAGATAAAAAAGAGGGAGGGGGCTATACGGTGATGGTAGGACTGTATTTTTTTTTAAATAAGTAAAAATGTTTTTTATATTGACATGATGGATGATTTGAAGCTTTGTTTTAAAGGATTCCTTACAATATTTTTTTACGGGGAAGGGGGCTAGTAATTAATAACAGCATTACCAACCTCTGTTGTGTAGTTAGCTAACATGCTAGTTTTGTGTTGAGCAAGACTGCCGAAGATGGGGCGATAGAGATTCGAATCTCAGTCAGTGAACTGGGGGTGGTTTTTCCTAATGGTTTTTCTACTCTCCCTCCATGCCAATGTGGGATCACTTCCTCTAAATTCAACCTTACCGATTCCTAATCCAATAGCGTTATTAGTACTTAAACTTATAAACCAAACGTGTAGTAAGACGCGGTGGTAAATAAATAAAAAAATACTAACAGGTATACAGTAATTAATGATAATTAATTTAAGCTATAGTATGAACACTTGCCTGAAACATATAAAACCGTGTCGAAATATATAAATATTTGAGACTCAAACCATACATCTAGCACAGTGTGCTGGAGATAAGTCGTCGATAAATATACTAATAATATATATTAAATTCTGGGAATATTCATCGAAAAAATGATGACGTTCTGTGGTATGTATATTAATTTATGTCATATTTACTATTTATTTAAGATATATATATAATATAGTTATATATCAATTATATAAGATGACACATATCTCATTATCTTACTTCCACTAGCCTTTCTGTTAAACAAATGAAATCGTTTAGTTTTCTAAAAAAAATTATTTCCTTGATTCTAAGTAAAATAAGTACAAGCAAAATATTAACAAACCATCATATAAAATAAAATGAACACTGTTTTACTAAAAATAGTTTCCAGTATTCAATACAGCCCGCCTCCATGATCCCATGGTATAACTCTCAAAAGAGATTGTATTTCTGGTGACCAAGGGTTTGACACCAGGTTGGGGGCTTAACCAAACTTCATAACGTAATATTGGATCTTACTTCTATATTGGATATTCAAAACAAATACTAACTGCCATAATAGAAAGAGAATATTTATCAGCATTTTATGTATTTATTCATATTATGATAACATATACGGTTGTAATAATTCTATTTACAAACTCAATGACTCATATCAATCAAATTTACAAACAATTTAGTCAATCTACAATAAAAAAAACTAGTTTTATATAGCAATTTCGTATCATTTGGGGGCTAACGCAATTCTTTGGGTTCACCCCTAAATGATTAGTTATTCAATCACTAAGAATGCAATATCAAATAATCTTACTAACTATTTTAGATTGTTTAAATGGCGACCTACTCTTCCTCTGTGATTGCGGGTACATTTTTCTAGGATTTTACTTTCATGCACCTTATTCAATTAACTTAGTTAACTTAGATAGTTTGAATGGCTATTAGGACCTGGTGAAATATTTTTATTTTATTTTTGATACAAAAACTACCTGTTTTGGTCGTCGCATACTCTTAGACGTCACTCTTTTGTTAGACTAGAATTACCGATGACAGGAATATTGGGGTTAGAATCCTGATAGGGTGTATTGAAGGTTGTTTATCCAAAATGGTTTTCCACTCTCCTTCCATGAAAATAAGAATTTACTTCCACTAAATTGAACCCTTATTGACCCTACCTTAATAGCGATATTAGTAAATGAGTATGACCTGAACAGGTAGAAAGACGTGGTGCTAAAATTAATACAAACATTCTTTGCGCCTTTTGTTTGTGCTGACCAACTAATTCACAAGTTTTGTAACTAGCTAACCATATTACAGAAAGACTAAAACAAATGTCTTTAGATTAGTTTGTTGATTAAAGAGAATATATATCTGACAACCAGGAACCAAATTTATATAGCTGGTACTATTGCCGGTGACATTTCGGAACTGAGTGCCATATTAATCATCACAATGAGAGACACACACATGTACCATAACATATCCATGAGTTAAGTCATTTTAGTCTTCGATGAAATAATATTAAAACAGCACTGATCTTGTGAAATATTTAGTTCTAAGAACCTTTGGCCTTGATTTATAAATTAAAATTATATTTCTTATGTTCTTCAATTACAACTCAAATGTTAGGTTAATATCTACCTCAAATCCTCCCAATAAAACATAACCATTTATAATATTTCTTATGGATTTACGTTTAAAGTTTAATGGCATTGTTTTTAAAATGTTGTATATTTATTATGTATTTTTTTAGCCAAACAAATAAATAAAGAACAAGTTGTACAATTTTTAATATAAAATGCTAGCAATCACATTAATTGAAAGAAAATTATTTTATTTATTTGCTATAGGTAATATTATTTTTACTTTCATCAGAAAGGACCACGGCTTTAGCGTTCTTGCTTTGACAAACTGTTGGGTTTTTTAAATTTAAAATTAAAAGCTGGTATTCACTAAAGTAGAGCTCTCTTTAAAAGTAGGTAAAGAGGATACCAATGTAATTTATAGCTGGGGGTCCTGGAATGTTGGGAGGAGCTGTTCAACTTTTAATGATATCAGACTGTCTGGAGAGGATGGCTGGTAGCGAGTGTTTGTCTTGACAGGTGTTCTGCATTGGACATTTTACAGACCTGACCGGAAATTACAACATTCTTACCATTAAAGTAAAAGGTGAATTCAATTTGCATTCTAAGGGTGTTCAAAATATCTCCAAAATATTTTAGAAATTATATTTTTACTTTCTCATGTAGAGATTAAATGTGGAATTTATTTATTAAATTATATGGACTTGTTTCGTGTAGCTTCGTAGAATTAGGGGCTCTGGTCTAATTCATGCTATTTTTGGGAATATTGAGTGTTGGGTGTCTCTAAATATATTTAGAAAAGTTGTTTATGAAAACTAAAGGTAATTTATAGTGATTAAAATATTTTTTTTTACCAATTTCAAAAATTACACAAAATTAAACAATATTTACACAAAAATACAAGTTATATTAAGTATTTTAAAATATTTTTTCCTTTATAAATTAAGAAAACTATTTGGTTCTTAAATGTATAGTAAAAGCTTTTTTCACTCTAAATAATGTCTTTAGATAATATAAATTCAGATCTTTACCATAACACCCTATCTAGTTTTAAGAATATAAGTAGCTGATAACATAAAGTCTATTGACATTTTTGATAACTTATATATTTTAATTTCTTATTACAACTAGCTTGTGTACCCTTTCTTCTCACGAGGAATCTATAAAGAAGCTCTGTTTTTTCTAGGGAGTAGTATACAAATCTTACATTCTATTTAAATATTAATCCTCTATTGGTTTGAATTGTGATACAAAATGCGAAAGTATAATTACTAATACCCCAATTCAAAATAGAGATATAAGCAAAACATGTTTTAATACCTGACATTTCCTTTGAATATCTCTTTACCCAATACTTTGAACTATTTCTTGTTGGTGCTAATAAAAAACAAAGAAGAGCGACGCAGAATAAATAATAATAGGATGATCAAGGGATGTAATTAAATTCACACAATAGTAATTTATCGTTTTATAGCCGCATTTACCACATTTAAACACTTTACCCTTTTTACCCATTTGACAGTCAGATGGCTCGTGTGAACATGTAGTTAGTCAGATGACTCGTGTTAACAGGTAGTCAGTCAGATGACTCGTGTGAACAGGTAGGTAGCCAGATCACTCGTGTGAACAGGTAGTCAACCAGACCCAACGTGTGTAAAGGTATTCAACCAGATAGTTACAGTATTCCCCAGATTGTTCCTCCCGAGCTGTGATTGAGTCATTCAGGTGCACAGTGATGTCACCTTAGGAATGTGGTTCCAGGTGGGTGTTGATCCTTGTCCGCGGATTAAAGAGAGCTAGGCAAGGTTTGTCTAGCCTCAACCACTCCTAGTAGAACAACATATTGACCTTAGAGGCGCGTGAGCTCCTCGTTTGGGGGTAAACCTTCCTTCACGCATTCTTTAGGAGGTCAGAAGATGCCCTCGATATTCGGAGGAATGCGTAGTGTCTAATATCTTAAATATGCCATTATAATTAGTTGCCAGATTATTGTGACTGATATTGTCCTGGCTTATCGGGAACATTGAGAATTGAGAACAGGCCTCTAGTAGGCTTAGCTCAAACTGCTGCGGAGTGATACATGGTTGACCGCACTTATCGTATTGCTTGTTCTAACACTCCGGGCCTAGGTTCAACCCCAAATCATCTCACATCAATTGCTCTCAGTTGATGTTGGGTTGATTTTAGAGAAGGCTGATAAGATGGATAATAAATTGATTTGGTTCTCCTTCGCAATTATTTTCAAATTGCATCTTATCTTACTAACCATCCGGGCTATGAGTATTTATTAACACTAATGAGGTAGCAATGAATATGATAACATTTATATTAAGTGTATCAATATTTGCCTGAGGGGAAAAGTGAGAAAATATTAAAGAAATCATCCAAAACACACCTGGTCAGGAATTTAACCCTTCTCTTACTCATCAACTTCAAACCAAATTATACGATATTGCAATTTAGTCCACGTCCTTAGTGTTGTGTGTACAATATATATTAAATCAACGATCTGGAGTCTGGGGACATTTTGAATTTGTTCATCTATTTTTAGCACCATGCCTTACTACTCGTTCGGTCAATACACATGTTATAATTAAGCTGATGTGTTAAGAGTAGTCAATGTTGCATTTATAGGAAGTGTAGCTATATTTTCGTTTCCATTTAGGAAAGTCCACACTCAGTATACATGACTGAGACTCGAACCCCGATCTCACAGTCATCGCCTTTAAATTATATTGAGCCTTAGAGCAGTGGTTCCCAAACCCAGGGTCAACACCCATATGAAGTTCGCAAGGATGTTTCTGAAGGTCAGGGGAAGATCACGAAATATGTATACAAAATTATGAACTATTATAATTACAAACACTTGATCAAACCGGGACATTTTAAAGAATTATTACAACCCTGCTGATAGAAAGAGAATTAAAACAACTTTTTGGAACCCTCCTGTAGCCAGAATTTCGAACCCAGCTCAAGGACAAGCCTACAAGACCCTTTTCCTTCTTTTAACAATATATTATAGCTCTGTGAACAAGGATTCTAGGTCTTGTAACAATCAATACTACAGTAAGGATTCACCTGGATCCTCCGAATTATTGGCATTGTACTCTGTCCATTAATATAACAATAAATTACAAGAGCCCAACTACAAAATGAAGCAGTATCCAGGTTGTCAATGAAAAACGGGGTTGTTACCAACTAATTTTGCAATGAAATCACATTTTTACACTAAAGTACTGTGTAATTTTATTTTCTTTAAGATTAAAAAGTTACTGAAATTGATTTAATTTATATGATAAAATTTATATACACAAAATAAAAACTCAAAAGAACTCTCATCAAGAATGAAACAGCATTATAGGAGCCACTAAAATAGTCTTGTTTGGTCACAGAACCAACAATGCAACAAAGAACAATTTTCATAAAATAATTATTAGTCATTTACATTTTGTCTGATAAAAAAATCTTAAGATATTTTCGGGGTTTTAAAAATACTGTAAATCCTATTAAGTTAATTAAAAAATGCTAATATGAAAATAATAAGCAATTGTAAAAACAATACGTAGCCTCGTGATCCTTTGGGTCTCCATAGGCCAGAAAAATATTATATTTAGGGCCATGATCAAAATAGTTAGGGAAACACTTCCTTATACCATTTGACCACCAAAACGGGTTTTAATGAAGATAAGTTGTCATGAATCACTGATGATCAGTAAACCTGCACTAAAATACTCCTGTCTCGTCTTGTCTGGTTTGTCTATGACCGGGAGGTGATATTTAAACCCTTGCTTTATTTAGTCCTTAACAAGGTTGTCCACTCACCCTTCACGCATCTGCGGGAACATTTGAACTAAATCCTACTTACTTCACTCAAACCCTGCTTGGCGCAGCATAGGAATAACTAGAGTTTTTATTCTCGAAAGTGAAATTAGCGATATTAATCAAGTTACTCATACACAGCTGCACAACCATAAACCTGGACAAGAGATTTCCCATCAGACCGTGGAACGTGTCAAAGATGGTGAAAACTATTAAATACGGCCAGCTCTAATCTCAGCACGTATTCGTGCCTTAATTTGTTGGGAGGTATAAAACGCAGCCTCAAGTGGAAATGTTTTACTTTAAAGGGTGCTTGAAGCTACGAGTGAGTTTAAAATCAAACGAGGCCAGTGACCCAAATTTGGAACAACTTCCCATGGTTTGAGATGAAGATGCGTGTAACAAGGTTTCCTTTTTAACATTTCAAACACGCACGTGCTCTCAATGAAAATAGAACGGAGAAACATTCCATTCAAAGTTGAATTCCAAGCAAACCATCCTCGGATTCTATCAAAGCATGTCATGTTAGGGCTCAAAAACAAAAACCCATCAAGATACATATTTATCCTCTTATAGGGCCTACATAGGCCTACACGACATCGTATTCAATTTAAATAGATTTTTAAGGAATTAAAAATATGCCAATTTCCCTCACGGAGGGATGAAAGGTGAAAGCATCAGTCCTATTTGTTTTGGTGTGTTGCTGCTTGTGGTGAGTCCAGGGTTCGAATCTCAGTTGGATGGACTGAGGGTGATTTTCCCTCAAGAGGTTTAACCCCTCCATCAATGTCATTACAGTTAATGACAGTTAATTTCCTATAAGGTTTACAAGCTTATTTTTCACAGCTGTTGGAGGGGTGCGTCAACTAAAAAGTTTACTATACCGTACTTTTATCAATAAAAGTTGGTTTACGTATATAAAGACCCCTCTTGGATGTCCGTCCAATTTCAGGATGTCAGAATTCCCAACCTTCTACTGCTTACGCTCTTGAAACTCTTTATTCCTTATCCCTAATCATAAGTATATATTAGTAAATATTTAGGTCCTAGGCTGAACTTGTGGCCTTAGATTTGAGACATTCTGTCCAGATGTTTTTTAAGCCATGTGCTTATATATTCAGTGTTGTTAGAAAGTGCGCGCTAATATCCAGCCTATTAAAAGTCAAACTAAAACTAGAATCACAGCTACCAATCAATACATTAAATTATTGCTTGTTTTAAGGATCATCTTCAACAATAATCTGGAGATTATTTCGAAAATTGTCTTTGTTAGTATAGTTTCTCAATAAAACAAACATATGTTTATATAATCTAAATGTGTTCAATATGATGTTTAAATAGTTATAATAATAGTATTTGTGCATGTGGCCATTTTAATGACATTTTATACTTATATCTGTGTAAAATGAGGTTCTCCTAATTTCTGTTTTAACATTCATAAATATACTTTAAAATATATTTTACCACATTAAAATTAATTTTTCTTGAGGTATGATTGTATTTAGATTGTGAAAATGCCACAATAACATAGTTCACGTATGTTTATATTATTGTTAAACTGAAGCTATTGATTTACAAAACTATTCAACCAGCTCTTTAAGTTCTTAATTTTGGGAAAAAAGCATATTTATCGTGGAGTCATGATACTGTTATTAAAGTGAAGGCAGTCTAACAGATGTTATAATCATTTGCTACTTCAATTATATAATACAGGCTGATTCTAAACACTCTGTACACACTTAACTGGGATATAGGGACCACTAAAACAAACCTATTTCGTTAATAAGAGTATGTCTGAAAACTGCACCTTAGGTGCTAGAGGACGCTGTTGGCTATTTTTGGCCGTGGTCATTGTAGCGCGGACTTCTTATAGGTAACATTGAGCATTTCACGGGATCTGAGATGGCTGACATGCATCCAGCATATGGGTTGGACACTCTTATAAAATGTACAACAGGCAATGAGTCAACGCCACTAGGCATGTTGTTCACACCTTATGCCTTTCATTCATGTACCAACACCATCAAATGGGGACGTCTACGAGGATACATTTTGTCTTAGTGTTTCCTGTCTCCAATTATATGTTGGGCATAGAGTTTCGAATCACCCTGTATAGTCTACTATATAGAGACACATTTTAATACAGGTTTTAGAATCCATGGTTGAATTATCAAAGTTGAAATCCACGCACGTGGACAAAGGCGTTGGTTTCGTCTTGTCCAGTTTGCTGTAATAAGAAGTTCGAGGCTTCAATCCTTACAGGACATACTGATGTGTACATTTCTTATTTTTTTAAACCCTTTCTTTAAACAATGCTGGCTATATAATTTCCTTTTAATTCTACCAGCTCACTTCGGTGGCCGCGTGGTCTAAGGCGCTATTCTTTAAGTAGGATAGACTACCGATGACGGGGAGATTGAGGTTCGATTCTAGGTCAGCTGTACTGATGATAGTTTTTCCAAAATAGTTGTATACCCTCCCTCCACGTAAATTCTGGTATACTTTCCATTACTATCACTTTCCTAGTTCCTAAAACCATTAGCGTAATTAGTACACGGAAGTTCGTGTTGATAAATAATAAAATAATGACTATTAATTAATATTGTAAATTTGAACAGTTGAGAAAGAACAGTATTGGTAATACAACTCATTTAAAAAGTATATTGGTAATAGTCAGATATTTAACATTTTTTTCTGGTTTAAGTATATTTATTCTACTTTTTAGATTGTACTTTTATTCTAAGCTTCAATATAAACATAATTCTATCAAAAATACTGGAATAATAATCGTTAAAATTCTTTAGCCTCATTCGAAAATATTTTTGAATCCAAGAAAAAATAAAAATAAAAGTATTTCTTACTACGATCAAATGTAATAAAAAAGACTATATCTAATTTTCATTTAAATGTAATAAATTACAGTAATCTGCATCTCTTTATTCAAGCTGGTGACCTGGTGGTAAAGGCTAAGGTGTCAGACTTCTGAGCTGGGGTCCAGGGTTCAATCCTCGGTCCAAGCACAGATTTATTTGATTACCAAACCTTTCCTTCCCCTTTGACAAGACGTGTATTAATCACAACTTGTGAATGTGTGCAATGCCAGGCCTCCACCGTGGTTCGGATTTCACGTTAAATTGTAGGTCATCCATTTCATCTCACAATCACCCTACCATTACACATTAGCGTAAATGCGTATAACCCGAACGGCTAGTAAGACACGGCGATGATAATAATAATAATAATAATAATAATACATTCGAGCTTTCAAAATACCACATTCATTTTAAAATAATTCCATGTAATGTAATAAATTGAATTTTAATAAAAAGAGTAAAATATAGTTTATTAGTAAATTCATATACAGTGAATAGAGAGTATCGGTAGTTAAGGTTGAACTGGACAGAGCCCATCTCGAGTAACTGAAAACTCGAATTGCATGGAATAGCTGGAATAAATTAAAATAGCTACATGTTTTTATGTGTAAAAAGCACTTAGTATATTATCTAAATTATATAATTTTATTTAAAAAAAATGAATACATGTATTTGTACGGTATTATAATTTGAATGAAAATGATCGTGAGCTTTCTGTTGTTTTACGTGAGATCGTTGTTCTGGTGTGTAATCTCTCTTACACGGTTCATCCTATGTAATAAGACTTGCAACGAGCTTATATCTACGTCGAACAATCGGGACTCCGACGAATTGAAGAATGTAACTGTATTCTTACTTCTTGAACATTAATTACTAGAGTGAAATACCCTCACTTCATCCCTCAACTCTGCACAACTAGCTGCCTAGAATCAAGGCACTAACAACAATGAAACAAAACATGTTGTTTTCTCGTAAACGGTGAACCTGAAAGAGTTCCGACAAGACAACATTTTGTTAATTAAAACACGCTGCTTAATAATTCATCATCAAAAATCAATTACAGATAGGTTTTCCTAAATAAATGCGAAAAGAGGGTGGCAGCAACACAGTTTAAAGAGGATTAACATCTAAATTCAACAAAACATGATCCAGGGATTATTATTTTTTAGCACAAGTTCTTTATGATATTTCTACATAAAAGCAATTTAAAACACGATTTTCAAGGCTCATAACTCCCCTTATTATCCCTTTCGGAAAAAGGTCTCCAATTTATTTCATATTTTTTTAAATATTGAATCACTTCCTGGCGGGTTGGAGAGAAATAACGCCTAAACCTGTATATATATGTTTAATATATGGAACAAAATACACTTTTAGTCAGGCAGAGACTCACATCGGCTTTTATCAGTTCTCGTCGCTTCACGCAAACTCATAAACTAGTTCCTATATTATTTATTTCCCATTTTCATAAAACATAATGTATAATCTATAATATACGATGATATACGGATGTGTGTCAGCCTTTAGTCTCCTGATAAGGTCGTTGAGCTTCGGGATCCTGTCAACCCTCTCTTTGTGTACCATGTCAGTTGCTACCTACTCTGTGGTCTTTTAGTTCCCTGTCTGCACAATTACACTCCCTGGATCCTGTCAACCCTCTCTTTGTGTACCTTGTCAGTTGCTACCTACTCTGTGGTCTTTTAGTTCCCTGTCTGCACAATTACACTCCCTGGATCCTGTCAACCCTCTCTTTGTGTACCATGTCAGTTGCTACCTACTCTGTGGTCTTTTAGTTCCCTGTCTGCACAATTACACTCCCTGGATCCTGTCAACCCTCTCTTTGTGTACCATTGTCAGTTGCTACCTACTCTGTGGTCTTTTAGTTCCCTGTCTGCACAATTACACTCCCTGGATCCTGTCAACCCTCTCTTTGTGTACCTTGTCAGTTGCTACCTACTCTGTGGTCTTTTAGTTCCCTGTCTGCACAATTACACTCCCGCCAATCGTCGTCTTTGAAGTACTATTACATCTGAGCGTCTATAGCTGTGTCGTAGCAGAGTCCATGTTACCAACACAAAGTGTGATTTCAATCGGATACGAGCTGATCAAAGGTCACTTTAATTATGAGGTTCCATGCTTGGACACCCTGAGGTGTTAAGTTCCTAAACATGTCAAAAAAAATAAGACGACACACAAACAGTTTTGGTAGACGACGTGGAACCATCTTGTCCTTAAAAGGAGGTCATTGGCCAGGTTTTCTCTCGATGGCCTTGGGGTCGAGTGTCCACTTCTCCTCTTCCTTGTATGAATGAAAAGACCTCAAGTGACTCAACTAAGGTGCACTGACTGAAACACAAGTGGCTTTCTCTAAAGCCAATTAGTCGCGTCTCCTCGCCCATTCATCTTAACATAATAACAGTGGGTACGAGTCTGGTACATGCGGGCTGAGCTATACGTGTGTAAATATGGTATATTATATGTTCGCTAAACGAAGGTGCCTGGACTTATATCCTAGAGGGAAGACCACCTCTCAGGACGGGCAAACTTGATGACCACAAGAGGCTTCAAGAGGGATTCGTGCCAACAATGTGGTTCAAAGAGTTAGTGTTTTATAAAATAAAATAAACTATATTGATCAACTACCCGCTTCCATGGCCACATGGTCTTAGGCACTATTCTCGTACTAGGCTAGACTGTAGATGATCGGGAGATCAAGGTTCAAATCTAGATCGAGTATACTGAGGGTGGTTATTCCAAGATAATGTTTCTCCCTCCACGCAAATGTGGGTACACTTTCTATAAATATAGATATTTCTAATCCCTAAAACCATAATTTCCTCAGACATGTTAGATTTCAATTTGTGTCAGTGCTAGAGCTACTTTAATTACACTTATATTGGTAGGAAGAGCTCTCTTTCCTATTAAGATCCTTCCGCAGGATGGTTCGTTCGCTCTCATCCCCCGAGTTTATTTTATAACATTCAAACTAATGGACGTAATTGGTGTATGAGAAGCACTCGGGGGTCCGGAGCGAGCGAAACAGCCTGTATATTGTTGAATACTTTCCCTCCATAATAGGGAAATACACATTATTCATATGCAGACAGTTTTGGTAGCGTAGATGAGTTATGAAACTGGCAACAAGAAATACAGGAGTTATTAATATTGTACTGAACGCCTTTAGCGTCCATACAAATTCAGCCCTCATTCCCTGGCGTATGTATCTGCGTTGTCAGAGATTTTCCGGCTCATATACTCTTATCAGTAAGGGGCGGATTTAGCCCTAAATGCCTTTTTAAATCCTATGAAAAGTAGGATTTTGAGGTATAAGTTTATTTTCGAGGATTGCGAAGATAATGTGATAACTTTTATAGTGCTTATAAATGCCTGTTTCGGTGCTTAGTGCCTATTTTACTAATGGGAGCCTTAAAGTGCCCTTATTTTAATATATATTTCTCTTCCTCCCACCTTTTTTTTCTTTCTAAATACTTGCGGTTGCCCCCCCCCCC
>CABFVZ010002340.1:0-60981 GCA_902151445.1 Timema monikensis | reverse complement strand
TTCACTCCTTAAGTCACTCCACGTGGATACTCGTGTTACATAGAAGACACATATTTCCAGTGATCTGATACGTTCAGTTGAGTCAGACTAGTGACAAAGATTGTCTTCTAGCTCACAGCAGTGTCAGTTCATTCAGTGGCTATGTATATTACACTGTTAAACTGACCACTGTGGCAGATATGTTGCAAATGTTTGGTTGGAAAACTAAACTCTACGAGTCCTGGGAAACCTCACTTTGGTTGTTTCAAAGATGCTTGAGGCAACCAACAGCTCGACAATTGCCATAGTTGTCCGTGATGCTTTGCGTAAGTATATAACTTAATCTCACAAGATATAATGTGTTAATTTAATGATTTGCGGTGTTATTCTTGTAAAAATGAGAATTATAAAGAAGTTAATATGTTTATATTAGGTGTCCTGTGACCATCAGAAAACAACAATGAAAGGTTTTCGGTCCTGCTGACAAACAGTGCGACCTAAATGTTGAAAGCGGCTGCAAACTTAAAAGTATTCTACACCAAGCTAATTCACGTCACTTGTCTGGCGCGTGCTGTTCATAGGGTTGCAGAGATATTAGATCACATTTAAAAAATGTTAACGCTATTATTTCCACAATCAAGAAAGTGTTTTTGAAGGCTCCATTACGAATCTTCTCATATAAGGCCACCCTGCCCAACACATCCTTGCCACAACAGCCAGTGTTAACACGTTGGGGTACATGACTTCCTGCTGCGTTGTACTACACAGATCACCTGGGTGACATTCAAAAGATATTATACAATACACTATATTTAGGTGTGTTCACTAATTAAAATTGCAGTGAGCGCTTACCACTTATTTTATTGATTTCACCGGTCCGTCCACATTATTGAAACATATTTTAAATTTAAAGGTTATACTTGTAGATCACAATATATTGAAAGAATGGTGAGTTTCAATATATCAACCGTTTTGCTTGTAGGTAGTCCAAATTTTGGACGAGGAACAAGCTGTCGCCATTACAGAAGCAAATGTTGCCATCTCCTGCTCAAGTGTCATTGCGGATCTGGCACACATAAAAAGCAATTTTGGAAATCTTCTTGGAACAATCACAGTTTTTGAAGAGAGGGATTTGCCTCTTGTAAAAGCTGTGAAGATAATGCGGGGAATAGAGGAAAACCTGAATCAGGCTTCTGGATCAGTTGGCACAGTCATCGTTGACAAATTTAACAGAGTATTGCAGTGAAACACTGGGTGGAAAGTGATGGCAAGTATTGCAGACATCTTAGAAGGACAACCAAATAAGTCACTCCCAGAAGTCAATCTTAGCTCAGCAGAGATAGCTTGTCTGAAGTTTTGCCCGACGACTTCATGTGAAGTCGAGAGAAGTTTTTCACAGCATAAAATAATTTTGTAAGGCAACAAAACAAAATTTACATCTGAAAATCTTAAGAAGTATTTGGTAATTAACTCTAATGATAATTAATTAGTGTTTATGGAAAGTGTATGCTAAATTTTAAGAATTAATGATAAAAATGTTGAGTGTTTTGGTGCATTTTTTCATTACTATGCCTATTTATGTGCTATTTTTTTCTTTTTAATACCTATTTACCTGCCTTTTTTTTAATTTTTATGCCTATAAATCCGCACCCTACTTATCAGACACATATTTTCGCAACACATTTATTTTATCACGTATTGTTACATTAATGATCATAACATAGCAATGAACGGCTACCTCCATCTACCAGTTTCAATATGAAGTATTCGAACTGGCTAAAAGTAAAGTGGTTCGCTTATAGATGGCACTCCAATCTATTTTTATTATAATTAAATGTTAATTCGGGCCCGCATAAGGGAAAGGGTCAATTAACAAGTTTAGACTAGCCCTGAGAACAATTAAAAATTATACAATATATTTGTGATCCTGATTGGTCAGACTACGAGACACCTAGTTCGGAAAACCATTGTCATCTGAAGTACTTTGGTTTGATTTTAGGCAGCGCCCAATACCATTGATTATTGTTCTAGGAAATTTTGCTACTATAATAATATAATTCTTTGAATTTGACTGAGGGATAGTTCGATCAATACTACCGTCGGACTTGTATACCCCTTTAACTGTGCTAGGCTTCAGTTGTGGCTTGGTCTATGGCACTACTCTTGCAATTATCCATGCTGCCAATGATGTGGAAATGTATGTATGTATGTATGTATGTATGTATGTATGTTTGTATATATGTATGTGTGTATGTATGTGTGTATGTATGTGTGTATGTATGTATATGTGTATGTATGTATGTATATATGTATGTATGTATGTATATATGTATGTATGTATGTATGGTTTTTTTTTTTTTACACTTGAGGAGGAAAAATCTTTCAAAGACACCGCTCATTTGAAAGTGTGATGGTCGGTAGTGTGGGATTTCCACCCACTAAAAAACCTCCTCTGCTCTTTCCCCGCACATAATTGCAGGGAAGACTGGGTCGGAACCGCGTTAGCATTACTTCAACCCAGTCCGTGTTGCGTCATATGACGTCCGCTCCTGTTTCACTGGTCCCTTTCTGAGATCTTTTCTTTAAGGAGGCGCTGCGCATACGCAGCGATTTCCTTCCAATTTTCTTCCCGCTGTAGCATATGGATCACTAGGCTCGCAGGATCGAGGGTCTTGCCTATGTTTGTTTCGGTTTTGGCTCTGCAGTTCTTCCAGCGCTCGCACTCAAAAAACGTGTGCTCAGCGTCGTCGTTTCTGTCCGGGCAGTACTTGCACCTCGGGGTGTGGTGTAAGCCCATTTTATATAGATATGCATTAAACGAGCCATGTCCCGTCAGCAGTTGGGTTAGGAAGAAGTCTGTTTCGCCATGGTTTCGAGTGATCCAATCTTTGATGTTCGGGATCAGGCGAGCTGTCCATCTGCCCTTGTTGCAGGCCCTCCATCTATCTTCCCATTCCTTCTGCGTTTCCGCCTTCACTCTTGCTCTGGCCTCGGCCGCGTCGACGCCTCTAGTTTTGGAATCATAGAGTTTTACTCTCTCAAATGCTAGTAGGTCGATAGGTGGTGCCCCTGCTATAACCAGAACAGCTGCCTCGGAGACCGTGCGGTAGGCACAGGTCACCCTGAGGGCCCCTCGCCTTTGTACTGCCGCAATCTTTCGCCGATAGGTCTTTTGTTTCAGGATATCTCCCCATATTTCCGCACCGTAGAGCAGGATTGAGTGGAGTACTTCCAAAAGAACTCTTCTCTTTTTAGATCGCGGGCCCATTGTGTTGACCATGATTCTCGATAGGCTGGATACCGTCTTACTGGCTTTTATGCATGCCCTTTCTAAGTGTTCACGAAAGGACAGCTTTTCGTCTATCGTCACTCCCAGATAGCGCAGTGTCCTTGTAGACGACAATGTTGTCACGCCAATGTCTACGTTAAAGGGTTTAGGAAACCATCTCTGACGCGTCAGCACAACCATCTCAGTTTTATGTTTGGCTAGTTTCAGCTGATGTTCTTCAAGCCAGGTTTCGACGGCGTCAATGGTCGACCGGACCAGGAGTTCGGCCTCCTCAACGCTGTCCGCCACTACTGTGGCCGCGACGTCATCAGCGAAACCCGTTAGCTGTACTTGCTTCGGCAAAGGAATCTCCAGTAGTTCGTCGTAATTTGCGTTCCATAGGTCGGGGCCCATGACCGAACCCTGTGGTACACCAGCCGTTATCGGGTATTCTTGGGGGCCTTCTGTGGTTTTGACAATTAACGTTCTTGCGTCAAGATAATCCTCGACTATGGCCAAGTTTTCATTTTTTATGTTGAACCGATGCTCCAGTGCCTCCAGGATGTCATCCCATCTCGCGCTGTTGAAAGCGTTTCTTACGTCAAGCGTGAGGAGGATGCAGACTTTGCGCGATTTAAGGTTTCCAGACCACGCTTCGGCTATAATCCCCATGATCTTCTTAATCGCTCCGATCGTCGATCGGCCCTTTCGAAATCCGTGTTGATTTTCGGCGAAGCCACCGACGTGGTCAATGTCGTTTCGAAGTCTCGTCCGTATCAGCTTTTCGAGCAATTTACCGGCGATGTCTAGCATGCATAGTGGCCTATAAGACGAAGGTGTTAAGGGGGGTCCCTTCCCTTTATCCAGGAGGACCAGTCTCTGGCGCTTCCAGACGGTAGCAAACGTGCCGGTTGCAAGGCACGCGTTATATGCATTCAGCAGTAGATCCGGGAATTCCTGAGCTATGATCTTAATCACCGACGTTGGAATGCCGTCGGGGCCGGGTGCCTTCCCTATTTTGAGGGTCCTAGCTGCATCTTGCAGCTCCTTGGCTGTGAAAGATGTAACTTCACCACTGTGTGAATAGTGCCTTTTTACTCGTGTCGGGTGTTTTGGAAACAACTCCGCTACAATGTTGTTCATTATGGACGGGGGTTTTGGCGCTTCTGGTGAAGCCTTTCCGAGTTTTTTAACTACAATTTGGTAGGCTTTGCCCCAGATATCCCGTTCAAGATCGTTGCAGATTTCTTTCCACAGTGTCACTTTGCTCTCCTTGATGGTATGATTCAGCTCCTTTTTGGCCTTTTTGTACTCGCTAGAATACAAGGCATAGTCAAGAGTGAGTTTTGCGACTCTCGTTGCTCTACGACGAAGTTTAAGACATTTCTTTCGGAGCGCCGCGATTTCTGATGTCCACCAATATACCGGCCTGTGAGAGAACTGGTTTTTCAGACGCGGCATGGAGGCGTCACAAGAGGTGGTAATAGCCTTCATCGTTATCAGCACCAATTTCTCCGTCTCGCTACTAGCATTCGGAGTCGGGTGGAATTTAAGAGTTGACCAGCTTCGCGAAAGGGACGCTCGTAGAGCTTCTGGGTCAAGCTTTTTAGCGTTCCACCTCCGTTCCTCAGGGCCTTTTTGCGTTGCTGGAGTGGAAGGCACTTCAACACTGAATGTGATGTGTTGATGATCGCTACCACTGTATTCTTCCGAGACTCTCCAGTTCTTGATCATGCTGGCCATTCTTGGGGTCCCCAGTGAGATGTCGAGAATAGATTCGAGGTACCCCGGTCTTCTGAAGGTCGATGTGTTTCCAGTGTTCAGGACTGTAAGGTCAAGCCTTGCAGCAAAGTCTGCGACTTCGTTTCCTCTGATGTCTGAGAAATCTGCTCCCCATTCGGCAGATTTAGCGTTGAAGTCGCCAGCTACAATGACTTTGCCTTAGAAATCGCTAATAGCGTCTTCGATGCTAGCCAGCTTTTGGCGGAACACACTAATCCCTTCATTAGGTGAAAGGTAGACGCTCATGATGTAAGTCATGGAGGTCTTTATCCAGACAAAACCTTCCCCGCAACCGCTTTTGCTAGTGATTACCTTGTTTGGATTTACAGTTCAAATCGCCGCAGTGTTGGATTTATCCGTGAACCATGTCCTATCTCGAAGGTTTGAATGTTGCTCGCAGATGATGCAGACGTCAATCTTGTCTTCGAAGACACGCTGACGTAATAGGACCTGCGCAAGCACGCACCTGTTCAAATTTCCTTGGAGTACGCGCGTCATTTCTGCGATCTTATAGCTTCAGCTAGAGCAACACGGAATGCCTTACAGGACCCCGAGCCAGATATGTGGCACAGGCCTTTAGCATCTTCGCCCGGTGTGCACAAAAAGCATTTTGGCTGCTCAATACAGTTTGTGGACATGTGGCTCTCTCCGCCACATTTGTAACATGATTTACTTCTGTCTGGGCCCTTGCAGTGTGTGTATGTATGTAAGTATATATGTATATATGTATGTATGTATGTATGTATGTATATATGTTAGTATGTATGTATGTATGTATGTATGTTTGTATATATGTATGTGTGTATGTATGTATGTATATGTGTGTATGTATGTATGTATATGTGTATGTATGTATGTATGTATGTTTGTATATATGTATGTGTGTATGTATGTATGTATATGTGTATGTATGTATGTTTGTATATATGTAAGTGTGTATGTATGTATGTATGTATGTATGTATATGTGTATGTATATATGTATGTATGTTTGTATATATGTATGTATGTATATATGTATGTATGTATGTATGTATGCATTTTTTTTTTTTAACGAGGAGGGAAATCCTTTTTACGGAGCCTTCAGATCCATCTGAAAGGCTGTGGGACTCCACTAGAGAAGGTGACTCTAGGTGTACGGCAAGAATATTCCATATTCCCGACGTACCGAACTACAAAATGTAGAACCCTACCCACTAAAACCCCCGGGGTACAGCCCTGTACCCCACCTCAAGAGTGTTCTCCAAAACACCCCACGCGGAACGGCCGTCAGGCATTACTTCACGTGAGGCTGGATGGCTAACTGCCTACTCCGTCGTTGCCATTATCTAGGTGGTCTACTCCTTTCTCTTTCCTCTACCCTGAGGTTCTTCAAAACGCGCGAAGCCATGTCTGCCACAGCCTTCCAGTTGTCCTCGTTGAGCAGCATCAAACTGACGATGCTTTCTGGAGTTGATCTCATCTGGAGTCGCCTATCTAGCTCCTCCTTCTCAGCAGCGAAGCGGGGACACCCAAAAAAGACGTGCTCCGCAGTCTCTTCCAACTGTGTGCAGTTAGGACAGGATGGTGAATCATCTAGTCTGAATTTCTCCAGATATGACCTGAAGCATCCGTGGCCTGTCAGGAGCTGGGTGAGGTAAAAGTCCGTCTCACCGTGTTTTCTCGTATTCCAGAGTGACACTACTGGAATAAGACGGTGGGTCCATCTACCATTCATCGATGAGTCCCAGCGTCTTTGCCACATTTCCATGGTTTTCTTCTTTTCGTCCCTCACGATGGTTGTTTTCGTGAGCTCGGAAGGAGTCCGGGTCTGGCGGTAAATCCTATTTCGCTCGTCTGCCAAGAGGTCGATAGGCGTCATATCTGCTATCACGCAAGCAGCATCGCCAGAGACTGTGCGGTAGGCACATGCAACACGCAGTGCCATTCTCCTATGTACCCTGTTCAACATGTGGGCATGCACCGCCACTTTCATTGCCGGTGACCAGACTGGTGCTGCGTACAGCATAATGGAGCTTGTGACCGTAGAAATCAGACGTCTGCGGCTCGGCTTTGGGCCTCCCGTGTTGGGCATGATGCTTGAAAGCGCATTTGCCACCTTTGCTGCTTTTTGGCTGACGTTCCGAAGATGGTCGTTAAAGCGTAACTTGGCATCTATTTGCACGCCCAGGTACCTCAGTGAAGGTTGAGATATAATTACATTGTCTCCTACATTCAGGGTGATGGATTCTCTGATTTTCCTTCCTGTCACTAGTACTGCCTCCGTCTTGTGATCTGCTAGTTGCAGGCCAACAGAAGAAAGCCACTGACGGATGTTGGCGATAGCTCTGTTCGCTATGTACGTAACCTCGTCGAGGAACTTTCCAACAGCAACTATAGCGATGTCATCGGCAAAGCCCACTATCGTAGCTCCGTCTGGCAATGGAAGCCTCAGCACCGCATCGTACATGATGTTCCACAGTGGAGGACCAAGAACTGCTCCCTGCGGCACTCCTCCGGTTACCCGGTACATTCGTTGACCCGTCTCGGAGTCGTAGGTCAGGACTCTATCTGAGAAGTAGCTAGCGATCATCCTCCGAAGATAGGCAGGTACCTCCATCTTCCGAAGCGCTTCCATGATGCAGCTCCATTTAGCAGAGTTGAACGCATTTTTCACATCGAGGGTCACGATGGCGCAATATTTCTTCGTGCCTTTCGACCAGCTTCTGCCTGCTATTGCGTCCCTGGCAATGGTTACAACTTTATCAATCGCATCAATCGTACACCTGCCTTTACGGAATCCTAGTTGGTTTTCAGAGAGGCCCTGTGGCCCCTCACTGAATACCTCTATTCTGTCAGCAATGATCCTCTCCAGCAATTTGCCAGATGTGTCCAGGAGGCAGATTGGACGATATGATGATGGTTCGTCTGGTGGTTTGGCCCCTTTCGGAAGGAGAACAAGGTGTTGATTTTTCCAGCAGTCAGGGAAACGCCCCTCTCTCAGACACGCCTTGTAGACTCGGATAAATAAGTCTGGTCTCGTCTTGATTGCGGTTTTCAGAGCTACATTCGGAATTCCGTCTGGGCCCGGAGCCTTGTTGTCTCCTATTTTGCGAGCTGCTTTCAGTAGTTCTTCACAAGTGATTGGTGGCACTTCTTCCAGGTCATCTGATCGGTTTTCGATGAGCACTACATCATCCGTTTGTCGTGGGAAGAGGGTGTTCACTATCTTATCCAAGAACTCCGGACAAGTAGGTGAAGCCGAATCCTGTTTTCTCATCTTAGCCATAACCGTCCTGTAGGGTCTGCCCCAGGGATCCTGGTCGACCTCCTTACACATCTCCTTCCAGCACCGTCGTTTGCTTGCCTTGATGGCTTTGCCCAAGGTTCTCCTGGCTTCGGCATATTGGTTTCTGAGAGCAGAGAAGGTCGAACGACCCCTTGCACGCTGGGCGTTTCTCCTAGCTCGGAGACATCTTCTACGGAGTTCAGCTATCTCCTCGTTCCACCAGAACGCTGGTTTGTGTCGGTGATTACAGGAACGCCTCGTCATAGCAGCGTCGCAAGCGTCGGTGACAAGCGTCATTAACTGCGCGA
Organism: Timema monikensis; assembly: GCA_902151445.1. Classification (NCBI taxonomy): domain Eukaryota; kingdom Metazoa; phylum Arthropoda; class Insecta; order Phasmatodea; family Timematidae; genus Timema; species Timema monikensis. Next base: position 52,377 of record CABFVZ010002340.1, on the reverse strand, counting down.
CTACCTGATCAAGCGTATCCCTCGGCTCAATGTCACTGTCCTCCATCAAAGCGATGAAGGTTCCTCGATCAAAGGAGCGCCCGTTCCAGCCTCTGGTCCTCTCCCTACCCGGGTTTACTGGTCTCTGGGTGGTTATCATCTCGAATATGATCGCCAGGTGGTCACTCTGTGTAAGGTGATCACTGACTTTCCATGTCACCATGCGGGAAGCCAGATTTTCGCTCACGAAAGTCACGTCGATGATGGAGCTGTTGCCGTTCCTCTCGAAGGTAGGAGTGATACCGATATTCAGTATCACCATATCCATCAGAGAGAGTGCATCCAGAAGGCTCTCGCCACGTCTGTCGGTCATTATACTGCCCCAGGCTGTAGCCCAGGCATTAAAATCACCAGCTATAATAACAGGTCTTCTGCCTCGTAGTTCGTCAGCGATTTCATCCAGCATGTGCTGGAATCCTTCCAGGGAGATGCTAGGTGGAGCGTAGACGCTGCAAACGTATATGCCTCCCACCTTTGCCCAGACGAATCCATCTTTTTTTACTGTTTGTCTTTCTTCGATGAACAAACCCCTGCGCATCCAGATAGCGGCTTTGCCACTACGGTCCGGTATCCAGGACGACAAGTTGTCTAAGTTCCGGTACTGTTCACAGAGGATCGCCAAGTCAATGCTCAATTCACTTGCAGACTGCCAGAAGAGGTCCTGTGCTGCTTCACAATGATTCAGGTTTAACTGAAGGAACCTCATCGTCTTCTCTTGTGCAGTAACGCCATTGCTTCCCTGTAAGCAGGGCACGCACTACTTCCTGTTCGATGATTCGATGATGTGGAAATCTAGGTTCCAAACTCACTCTAATGTATTGAGGGGGTTTATTTAAAAATGGCTTTACACTCTTTCTCCACGTAAATTCGTATACACGTCTTATAAATATAACCTTACCCATTCTTAAAATAATTATCTAAACTAGTCCATAAGCGTATAGCCTGTACTGGCAGTAAGACACAGTGCTAAACATATTTTGAGGCGTCTTATATTACTTAAATAAATAAAATTAGATATTAGGCTACATACACATTAATTAGAATATATATCTTTCCCTTTAATATATTATTTATTATATTATAGAGAAAATACAGTATTAGAATTAAATTTATCATTCTAAAATACTATCTCGTTTTATATATTAACCAATATATTTTCAATTTCTCATATTATACACCACGTAAACAATATTAAAACCCAACCACATTTAAATAACTACATAGGACTACTTTAATGTTCAAAGCTTTTACTGCTATGAAAACTATTTTATTTACTTCACTCTTACATAAAGTTTACTGTACCCCAAATTCTGTCCTATTTGAACTAAATCTTTTAGAGCTCCATCTTACAATGATATTACAAAAAGGCCTAAAGTTAAAAAATTAAATCAATAAACGTTACTTTTAAAATAATTCATAAAATCAAATTTTTTCAAGCACCACGTCTTACTCTCCGATTGATTTATACGCCTATATAAAATTAACGCTAATGGTATAAGGAATTCGGAAGGTTATATTTAGAGGAAGTGTACGTGCATTTGCTTGAAAGGAGAGTGGAACACTACTTTGTAGAAACCCCCCTCAGTACAATTGTTTGAGTGTAGATCCCCGGTCCCCCTGTTATCAGAAGTAAAGTAGGGTATCATACCACTTGGTAATCGAAGCAGGTCGGATATCATTAAATCAACAGAACTCAAATATATTGTATTAAAACGAAACACTAATGAATGTATAAAGATTATTTATTATTTTTTTCTTAGAATATAACATACATTCAAAATATGATTTAAATAAAATTAGAAATATTTGTATTTCAGTTTTTGTTGAGATAACCATGGCCTATACTCTGAATAAATGATAAAGCTAACAAGTCAGTGTGCTGGTTACTCATTTAAAATACTAACATATACTATGGTTCTATATTAATCAAGATTTATCTCTAAAGCTATATTACCTTCTTAAATATAATTTTCCTATTATAAATATTGTTACTTAGAGTAATGTTTTAACATTGTACAATAGTTCCTTTAAAAACTAGCAAATATGATGGTTGGTAATACATAATAGTGTGTATTTTTATAAGTACTTTCATATGGCTTAGAATAATTTTATTTTATTGCTTAACACTCTGTGGCATGTAGTAATATTTTTTACAAAAATATAAATTTAATATTGTTATAAGATAATAGGATAAGTTAAAATTACAGTTTAAACATTTACGAGCTATACAAAACATTGCCATAAGTATTTGGTGAACCGTTACATTTAAATTTATTGTTTATAAAAGCCAATACTTGCAAACCAAGATGTTGTGGCTTTATTTAAGACATTTCTGAGTATTTGATGATCTCACAACTCAATCATAAACTCTGTGTTCAAATAATGTTGTATAGTATGTGGCTGTGTGCATGTTTGCTCTTAAGTATTTAACAATCTCTCACAATCATCATAATATTACTTAAGAGAGGAAATTGTATATACGGCTGGCTGAACATTTTTTCAATAAACCACAGATAATGTATTTTTACATGTTATGATAAACTATTTCAATATATAGATATATAAAAATTATTTCATAAAATAATATTTTCATAATTTTTACACCAAATTTAATCAACATAAACTATTTGTATTTGAATCATTTTTATAACTATCCGTTTTTATTTATTTTGATATTTGTAGTTTTTATTTAAACAACATTTCATTAGTATTTTTACTTTCTCGCTATCTTAAAGCTAGAGAAAGTATTGTAATTTTCAAAAAAATCTAACTCTAAACTTTGATGACTACGAGAAAGAATTTTCTTTCTTCCTTCTGTTTGTACCACTAACTAGAACCAAAACTATTTTCCCGATGGTGCTAAAACTTAATATATAGGGTTTCTCCGAGGCTTTGGAATTGGATATCTAACCCTAAAATTAAGAGTAGTTTACTGAAGGGAATAAAGAGAAAAACTCGATTTTATCAAAAACAGTTCTAACGATTTTGATTAGAATTCGTATCTAGGCGTTGATTAATATTATAAATAAAACTGCTATTTTCATTTTTCCATGAAAATTACTTTTAGACTACTTTACAGAAATAGATATTTCCGTATCTCCACAACTATTAGAGTTATCATTGCAAAATTGGTGTATTAGTACTAAACATAAACAACTTTTATTTGAATTAAATTTTTATAAAACCAATTTTTTCTAAGATATTCGCAAATAAATTAATACAATTTTGTGAGCTATATTTGTAAAGAGATAGGTACTATTTAATTTTTAACACAATAATTCTCTAATTCCATAGAGTTAGAAACAAGTAAGTCTTTCAAATGTGTATGTTCTATATTCTTTAACCTTTTAGGGGAAATGTTTATACAGCAATGATCGATCTCTATCATTTTAGACTCAATAGAAAATATTTATCTATTTTACTGGTCAAAATTTAGAAATGAGTAATATATTAGCAATGCGATAATAATAGGATGTGAAACCCATAAGATGATGTCGAAAATTGTAACCGGAAGTCGACATTTTAATACGAATCTTGGGGACTCAATTTCAATATTTTTACTTTCTTGATACCTTACAGGTCAAGCAAGTATTGTTATCGTCAAAAAAATTAAACTTGAGATTTTTATGAGTGTCGACGTCTCAAGACCCCCAGAACCCTATAAAGTGATTCTTGCAATGCCGTCTGTCTGTGTGTCTGTTTAACCCTAAAATTAAGAGCAGTTTACTAAAGGAGGTAAAGAGAAAAAATCCATTTTTCAAAATTTGACTAAAGGATTTGGAATAAAATTTGTGGTTAGGCGTTGATTAAGATTACAAACAAACGTCAATTTTATTTTCCCCTGAACATGACTCTTCGGGTATTTTACAGGAGCAAACATTTCCACATCTCCGCATTTATTTGAGATACTAAATTACTTATCATTGTAAACATTAAACATAAAAAACTTTCTTTAAAATATGTTTTTATAAAACCAATAGTTTCTGAGATTATCACAAATATATTAATACACAATTTTGTGATCTAGTTGTAAAGAATACAACCCAATTTTTAACGTAATTATTCTCTAATGCTATAGAGTAAGCAAATAAGTAAGTCTCTCAAGATGTTGATGTTTTTACTTTAACCTCTTTGGGGAAATGTTGGTACAGAAATGATCTATATCTGTTATTTTAAAATCAATATTTACATTTTTATTGTTCAAAATTTATAAATGAGGAATATAATATCAATGCGATACCCATTAGATGTACAACCTCTTATAAAATGTCGAAGAATTTAACATGAATTTGAAATTTTAATACAAAGTTTTGACCCTCGTAGACCCAATATAGATATATTTTATTGGTTCATATATACAAATGAAAATTTCTTCAAAAATAGGATTATAAAATATGAAACTGTAAGTCAAAAAAAGGTTTTACGGTAGTCTAGCGTAATTTTTGTTCGGGTTTGCTCGTGTATGTTATTTAGTTTCACATATATCACGAGTTTTAATTAAATATTTCCATTTTTATTAAACAATGGAGCGAGAAAGTCAGAGCGGAGTTCCGTACCACTTATTTATTTGTTTTTGTGTGTAAATCAGCATATATTTCAATATAAAACTTGTAAATTATAATGTACTACAATTTATAATGTGATATTTGTAGAGGTGACCTGTTGGTCTAGGGGTAAGGTGTCAGACTTCTGTGCTGGCGGCCGGGGTTCAATCCTCGGTCCCGGCACAGATTTATCTGATTTCCGAACCCTTCATACACCTCTGACAAGACATCTTGTGAATGTGGGGAATGTCAGGCCACCACCGTGGTTGAGATTCCACGTTAAACTGTAGGTCCTTCATTTCATCTCACAATCACCCTACCATTAAACACTAGCGTAAGTGCGTATAACCTGAACGGGTAGTAAGACGCGGTGCTAATAATAATAATAATAAATATCTGTAGAGAATGTCAGGGTTAATTAATACCGAACTTTGTAAATTACACTTGTTATGATCGTAGTCAAATTTACCACGTTTCTATCACTAGCATAACCCATTGTATATACATCGTGTATTCATTTGGTAATTTTCCACCTAAATACATCGAAAACAACTCCTTGTTGAAAAAGAATGTTTTATGCAAGAGTTACTTAGTTTTGAGGGGGAGGTATGATAGTTATGTTTACATGAACTTGGATTGTGTTACCAAGGTTAAGGTCAATTTTAATTTTTAAACAAGACCCCTGATTCCTTATTGTATATTCTTGTAGCTCACATAGTGCTATTTTAAAAATGGCGTTACAAGTATTTTCAACTATAAAATGTCCTAAGTTTCAATATCACCGGTGCCAGGCATGGCATTATATTCATACATACCACGTAGAGGTAGAAGTGTCTGTGTGAGTGTGTTTGTACACGTCCATATGTATTTATAAGAGAATAAATAAAATAATAACTGAGCAAACAACAGGTTTTTATTTCTATTTTAAAGTAAGCTTTAAAAAGTTCTCCATTTTGAGCTAAACAATGATAATATTCTATTATCCCCATTGGTTATGACTTTTCATGAAGTTACTTTTGTTATACTTCTACCTGCCCTTGTTATTATATTTTCTAACTCTTTAATATATGATATTTTGTTCCATAAATAATATACCTTAAATATCGTAATTCGGAAAGCATATATAATTTAAAGTCTTGAGACCACTTTGGAAGGGGTTGGTATTCCTGAAAGGACAACAATGCAGGGCCTGAACATACAAGTACAACAAAAATAACCAAAAAATTGCTAACCAACAATGGACTGCAACTCTGGTAAAATTAACTCAACGAACAAGGCTAATAAAATATTTCACTCTAAATCTAATGCATTGTAACAGGGATATCACAAATACAATTTAAAAAAATTTAAATGTGGATTAGTGTTTTTGTTATCATGTTGTTGAAGTTTTCTAAACCCACCAAAATGCTATCTGTGAGTATGCCTGCTAGTCTATACGAGTCTCCTTTTACAATAAATAATTAAATAATATATATCAGTAATTAATAAGGGAGAACATTAAAATTTGATATACCTTTAATGGATCATTTACTGAAAAAAGATAGTTAATATGATGTTTATCAATTTTAAATAGTATTTCTTTAAAAAAATAAAAAATGAAAAGTAATCATTATTATTAAATAATTACTTTTATCTTGGATGTTCTGAGAAAAAGAGTTTGGTCCTATTTCACCCATTATTCTGATCTAAAAAAATAGATGTCCCAAATTTTCCATTTTTGATTGCTTCATAAAACTTGAAGTTCTGCACAACTTTTGATGGAAATCACATCACTGGTGATTATTCTTGCTATTTACACAAGTGTAATTTAATCAACTAAAATTATTTATTTACAATTTTAGAATATTATGTGCGCAAAAACTAAACACATTCATGGACATTGTTAAAAGAAGAGCCTATATTTTTCACAAAGATATTCCAACCAAAACGTTGTTTTTCTCCAATATCACATTCCTTGGCAACCTCACATGTAAAAGGTACATACACAATAAACTCATCGGAAAAAGGTTTAGTTCCAATTAAAATATAGAAGAAGTTTAAAATATGTTCAGAGGATTGAATCTAGGACATCTTGATTGATAGACAGGAACTTTAAGGATTAGACCAAAGAGGTAGCACATCTATAATAATAAAAGGAAGTGTTTGTGTGCGATGTCCAGACAAATCTACGGCACGCAGAGATCTGACTTTTTAACGGAAGGGGGTCCGATTGCACTTCGAAACAGGGTTTTTAAATTTTCAATTAGCTTTTTATTTAGGATATTTTTAACAAATGTTTGAAGAAAATATTTTAATCTGGTTTAGAATTACGTTTCGGAGATAAAATTTCCATCCGAAACTGGGCACCATTGGGGGAGGGGGCCTGAGGGGGGCTTATATAATTCTTATAGCACAGTGCGTTATTGCTAGTTTATAATACTTAACAATTCAACCCGAATCAACAAGACACATCAACCTCTCGAGGGTCAACATCCACATTAGCACAACACAGCACAATACAATAGTCTACCCTGTTTAGTCTTCAATAAGCTACAGGTAGGATGGTTGTCCTCAAATAACACAAGGTACTATTCTAATAATACGACAGGTGGGACCACTTATACGAGAGGGCAAAACCTAGCGGTGGTTTAAAAACTAACACCTTGGGTGAAAGAGGGGCTAGAAGCTTATCTTGGTTAGGGGAGTGGAGGTTACCTAACCATACAAGTGTAGTTAAAATCAAGTCATGAAAGTTATGGCACCCAGGCTGGTACATTAAAACGCCCTAGAAGCAATTAGTCAGTTTTACCCGCCTTACATTTATCTTGATAGTGTTTAGCTAACTAAACTGTCATTTAACAAGTTATCTGTAGCTTAGTGCTTACCCTCATTATAAAAATGATATATTTAAAATTTATAAACTATAACCCGCCAGGTGGTTATGATATAACAATCAACACGAAAAAATAAATTAATGACCTGTGGGCCGTCGGATAGGATACTTGTTGCAAGACCTTTGATTGACAACGTGCCAAACAATTAATGAAAATTGATTACAAGCAAACAGATATTATAGATTATAGCTCCATAATAATAATGAATGAATATAAGAAGTGAATTTCTATTTTTTTACTTTTTTTTTCTTTGTGTACAAAGTATCCCAGATTTCTACTTTATCGCTACCTTACAGGTAGAGAAATTATCGTGATAGTTAAAAAAAAAACTTTAAATTTTGTGGAATTTCGACGTTTCATGACCCCCTGAATCCAAAAAAGTGGTTATTGAATTTCCATATGTCTGTCTGTCTGTCTGTACCTCCAACTAAAGCCTAAACTATTTTACCGATCAGGCTAAACTTTGTATCTAGGTATTTCATAGGGTTGTGCCGAGGGAATTTTGGAATAGGATATTTAACCCTAAAATTAGAGGTAGTTTACTTAAGGGTGAAAAGAGAAAAGATTGATTTTCTTAAAATCGGCTCTAAAGATCTCGATCAAATTTCATGTCGAAGTATTGATCAACCTTTTAAACAAAATTGCTACCCTAATTTTTTTTTTTGGTCAAAATGACTTTAAGGGCTCCGATCTGATAGGTAGATACTCATTTTTATCCCATCTCCGAAACTATTTGTGATATAAAATTACGTATTGCAAATATTTAGGTTTATACATAATACAAAATTTTTTAAGCATATTTTTATAGAACCAATAATTTTCAAGCTAAACGCAAATATACATATCAACTTTTCGAATAATAAAGATAAAGTATTGCGACCGCAAAAAAATATAAAATTAATAACCAGTTTTGTTTATTGATGTCGACGTTTCATGACCCCCTGAACCATAAAATGTGGTTATTGTAAGCCTGTATTTCTGTGTGTTTGTTTAGCTCTAAAATCAATAGTAGTTTAATAAAGGACAAAAAGAGAAAAATCGATTTATTTAAAATCGGCTCAAACGATTTTGAATAAATTCATATCTAGTCGTTGATAAAGATTAAAAACAAAATGGCTATTTTCATTTTCTTATGAGAATGAATTTTAGGGTACCTTATAGATGCGGAGATTTCTTTTTTTTCCGTAACTAAGATACTAAATAACTTATCACTTAAAAATTGTAGTACTATTAAAAAATAAAAATCTTTAATTGGAAATATATTAATACAATTTCGTGAATTTAGTTGTACAGAAATACTACTTAAGTTTTAACGCAATTCTTTAATTCCATAAAGTAAGTAAATAAGTAAGTATCTGAAAAAGTTTATGTTTTTTTCCTTTAACCTCTTAAGGGAAATGTTTGTACAGCAATGACCTATCTCTATCATTTTAGACTCAATAGTCAATATCTGCCTTTTTTATTGGTCTAAATTAACAAAATGAAGAATCTAGTAAAAATGCGATAACCAAAAGTTTTGCAATTCTTAATAAAATGTCGAATATTTTAACCATAAGTCAACATTTTAATATGAATTATTGACCTTTGTGAACCCAATATTGTTTTTTTAGAGGGGGGGGGGGGTTCAAATATCCTAGTGGGGACTTCCCTAACATTAAAATTTCAATCCGGGAGCACAAAAATGTTTNATTTTAATATGAATTATTGACCTTTGTGAACCCAAAATTGTTTTTTTAGAGGGGGGGGGGGTTCAAATATACTAGTGAGGACTTGCATAACATTAAAATTTAAATCCGGGAGTCATAAAATGTTTAACAAAGGTTTTGAGCTCAACCGCCGAGGACGGGGAGATCAAGGTTCGAATCTCGGTCGGGTGAACTGGGAGTGGTTTTTCCTAAATGGTTTTCCACTCTCCCTCCACGCAAATGCGGGTTCACTTCCACTAATTTGACATTCCCAATTCCTAAACCATTAGCGTAATTAGTCCTTAAAGCGTATAACCTGAACGGGTAGTAAGACGCGGTTCTAAATATTATTATTATTACTATTATTATTAACAAAGGTTTGCTAAAGTATTTTATTTCGTTTCACATATATTACGAGTTTTGAGTAAATATTTCCATTTTTAAACAATGGAGTGAGAAAGTCCATTCGGATTTCCGTACTATTTGTTTGGGTGTTATCTCTTTTATTGGGAGTTTAACTAGAATAAAACATTCTCAAACTCATGTCTTAGCAAATACATTAGTTTCATGCACGTTGGCTAAAACTTACTGAATCAATGCCATCTTGTGTCAAGGCTTTGAACTAACTGGTCTCATATAGTGTGTGGAATCGTCACCAGGGGTCTAAAGGTGGTATCTTACAAAGTCGATATCTGTTGTTTTAGACTAACCAGTTCAGATTTAAAAATCACATTATTAATTGTGTGTGTTGTCAATGGGATTTATGAAACTACAATAGTAAAAATACAGCCTTAGGAGGTGCAAGTAAACACAGTTTGAAAATAAAATCAGATATAGAATATTAAAATGTACTCATATTGTTCTATATATAATCTCTTATATATTCTTTAAATAAATGTTTGGAATTCAAAAATAGTTCTTCATTCAATCAAATTAATTTTTAATTTTAGTAGTATATTGCACATTAGTAAAAATAATAAAGCTAGTTTTATTTTTTTATTTTATACTTAGTAGTCCTAAACTTGTATTTTTCATATATATATTCTCTTTAAAAGTAAAATAATATTTTTTTTTTTCAATCTTTGTAAAATGACTTAATTTACACAATACATCTTACATAGGTATTCTGATTTTAAAAAATCCTTGTTAATAAAAGTCTAATGGTGTCTATATAATTTGTAAGTATTTTCGTCGAGAATAATTCAGAACTTTTCTCTGAGATAAAAAGCTGAAATTTGGTAAAATTGTGAAGCAACCATTCAAGAGGTGATAAAATATTTAAACTTAAAAACTGATCAAAAATAAAAATAATAAAAATAAAAATAGATGTTATTTAATTTGTCGAAAGGTTAGTTGCTTTTCCAAAGCGAGGAGAACCTATAAAATAAATTCCAATTTCAAATCCAAAGAGAAATAGCAAACTATAACGACCTGTATTTATGGTTTGGTTGGTTTGTATTCATACTAGTGGATTGTTGCAGCGATGCCTGCATATTCTTGCACTGAATTGTATTATAGAATTTTTATTGAGAAAAAATGAATATTATAAGACTTGACTTTCTAATTAGAAGTTTATTCGGCAAAGGCTATCACATTACATGATTATTTAGCCTTCATTGCTTCATTTGAATCAAAACTTATATTTTCCCACGTCCGCCCACGATGAGAACATTAAAACGACCCCTCTACCAGCCTCTATTCGTTGCACCAAACCACTCAGGTAAGAATTACTAAGCTGTTATTATTTTTAACTAAAGATAAATATTTGATTTACTATATACAATAAGTAAGCAAAGAATGATTGTACATTTCAGCCGCTGTCCACACAGAATGAAAACATGGAAAATTTGCTAGAAAAATTTAGTTCTAGCTTTAGGCTGGTTTTAGCCAGGATGGCTGGACCACTATTCTTTAAAATAACTTCGTTGGTTGAAATAGGTAAAAACCTTTTATTCTTAATTTCAACTACCAATAACGGGCTTATTAAATAATATATAAAAATGTGTGTGTATGTGTGTGTGAGATAGAAAATGTGTGTGAGATAAATAGTGAATATGAGAGAAAGTGAGGGAGAGTGTGTGACAAAGGTAAAGAGAATATGTGAGAGAGAATTCGTGATAAGGTGTGTGAATAAATGTGTGTTTATGTAAAAAGATAGTGTAAATTTTGGGTAAGATATTGTGTAAAAGAGAGCTAGAGAGAAAAAGTTAGAGAGAGAGAGATTAGTTTAGAGAGAGAAAATAAGAGTGAGAGAGAGTTAGATACAGAGTTTGAGAAAGTTATTATTATTATTATTATTATTATTAGCACCGTGTCTTACTACCCATTCGGGTTATACGCAATTTGAGAAAGTATTAGAGAGAATTTTGGAGATAGCGTTGGAGAGAGTTAGAGAGATAAATTGAGAGTGTGAGTTTGAGAGAAAGTAGGTTTTAAAAGAAAGAAAGTGAGTTTGAAATAGCTAGAGTGAGATTGTTATATATATATATATATAAAGAGAGAGAGAGAGAGAGCGAGAGAGAGTGAGTTATTTATAAAGATTTTGAGAGAGAATTTTAGAGATTGAGAGAAAACTTTTGAGTGAGATAGCTTTAGAAATTATAATAAAGGGAGTCTGAGAGAAATTGTGTGATAGAGAGTGTGTAAGAAAGAGAGATAAAGTGTGCGAGAGAGAATGAGAAAATATCACATGATAGTGAGTGTGTGTGTGTGTGTGTATGTGTATGTGTATGTGTGTGTGAGGAGAAAGATTGTGTGGGGGTGTGAGAGAGTTTCTGATAGAGATATGGAATGTGAAAATATAAATGTGGTACACAAAACATTGTGGTACTTTGGAATATAATTTACACAAAATTAAATATTAACATGGAAACATAACTGAACTTACTGTATTTGTATTGTGTTACATTTGTTAAAGTGAACATCAAAACACATTATTTGAATAAAATTAATATCAAAACCCATTAATTGAAAAAATGAACACCAACACTCGTACTCAAATAGTTAAAATGACTATTTTTAAACATTATTCAAGATCCTTTGATTATTTTTGTGCTTATAATACATACCAAAACAAATTTAAACCTAATTTTATCATTCGCGAAACCAAACGTAGACAATATTTTAACGAACTTAACAACTTAACATTTTAGTTTTAAAATTATTATCAATATTATTGATTTAAATGCGAATTAACGATAATAACATTCCAATTGATAATAAATGTTTTCTCAATTTAGATGTTCTATGACTAGCATCCAAAGAGAAATATTCATCCAAAGAGAAAATTGTGATTTGTTCGGACCAACAAATAAAGATTGAGTTATTATTTTTTAGCCAAAGAGATATATTTTATTAAGAGATTTACATCTATGCAGCAAATAACGGTTTCCATGGTGACCAAACAAATAATGAAAAACTGAAAATTGTCTGTGAAAATCGGGTTTTCGTGGAAAACTACTATTTTCCCGACATACTGAACTCCTAACCGTTTAAATGAGTGTTCGTTTGTAAAAATCTGTTCAATTATTTCCTCGTAATTTCTATTACCGGAAATGAATTTATCAAATTATATTTATATGAAGATTGGTTAGCAAACATCGTTTCTTTGGCCAATGAACATTTTACAGGTAATGTTATACATATCTATTTAATTTGAGCTTACATTTACATTGACTGGATTATTGGATGTTTATTTAAGCAAACCGATTACTACTCTAATTAAATACAACTAGCATTGCAGAGTAACAAATGGCATAGCCTTATAAGTAAAACTAACTAAAGATTGTTGGCTAGTGTGTGTATAGTACTAAACAGGGTCTATGCAATGGAATTGCCTAGAAATGACAAAATTGAGTGCAAATATAATCTACGTAATAATTTTAACAATGTTGTCTCAAAGGAATGTGTTTCATATAAAAAAAATTATCTGGAGCCTGTAGACCTGGACATCTCTTTTAGGACGGAGTGAGGTCTCCAAGATACTAACAGGCCTTGATGCTTGGGCTATGCGAGTTGGTGACGTCACACAGAAGGGCTTATATGTCTGGAATGTTGGGTCACCATTGTTTGATGTGGAAGTATCACCAGGGTCAAAAACCTCCAGTCTGCCGAGAAATTCCTGAGCGTGTATTTCGCTCATGGCATAGTTCAGTCATTACATTGGTCTTAGTGGCTTTAGTATTTTGTTTTTATGTAAAACATGCTATTGTGAACCAAAATAATCAATATACAAGTTATTATTTGATCAAAAGTGCTAAATGAATCTATGGTTGGAAATAATATCTGGTAGTCCCGTTTATGGAATATCTTTTATTAGCGTCAAATTTTAAATTTCTATAATAAAATTTAAAAATTCTTCGTAAATGTTCGTGTTCCTGGATGTAGATATAACTATTATTATCAAAAGAAGAAATATATAGATACATTTTCTTTTTTCAAAGAACCCCATCGCCGTCAATAGTTTATACGCTCAATCCACAGTGACTATTTTGTACCGGTAAATTATTCTGATTTTTTTTATAAATCCTTTTTGTAGGCATTTTTTTATAATCTGAGAAGATAGTGCTACAAGAGATAATGGATATTTTTATTAATACCTAGAAAAATTCCGAAGCTAGCCAATGAGGTCTATCAGTCAATTTTTCCTAATCAGCCCTTATATTTCACCTTAGAGATTCCAACTAAACGAAAAACACCTAAAAAATGAAGTGAAGAGTAGACTTTCTAAGACGAGGAAAATTTAAATGAATGGATTTAAGATAGTATTATTAAATACTTTCATGATTTCAAAGGCTGTTGAGAAGAGAAGTGTCCTTGAAGTGTAAGTAAGTGTTGTAAGGAACGTATTTAGTACCCATTGTCACATATTCAGCAGAAACATGGACATTGAATGTAAGAAAGACTAGGAAAGTGGAGGACATGGGAATGAAGTTTGTGAGGAGCATGTTAGCTGTCACGTGGAGAAACAAGATTAGGAATGAAGTTATCCGGGAAAGAGTTGGGGTATAGGGAGTAAGTGAGATAGTAGAGGAAGCAAGACTGAGATGGTATAGGCAAGTAATGAGGATGGGAAAAAGTGAGGATGCCAAAGAAAATGTTGGAAATAATGTATGTAGGAAAAAGACTGCAAGGGAGGCCAAGAAAGAAGTGAGAAGAACAGATAAGAGAAAGTGTTCAAGTGAGAGGAGAAGAAGGGAATACATTAAAGGAGGAAGACTTATTGAAGGATAGAGGAAGATGGAAGCATTTTATTGAACAGACACGATCGCAGGTTGAAAATAGCTTTTGTTGTTGATGATGATTTCAATGATAAAGTCAGCCCAATAAATACAGAACATTAAAAAAATAAAGATTATGAAATTAGTATTATTATAATGAAAATTGTCACTAGTTGTGACATTCCTAAAATTATAGTATCATTAAAAATTACCAATAATTTTATAGTTAAAATAGCACACAATATATGATCATACCAAATATTAAATTCAAATGGATTTTGGGACCAGAAATATTAATTAACAGGTGGCCCAAATTATAATGTTTGTTGAGTCATCTGGGTTCACATTCCCGATACAGTTTTGAGTGAACGTACAATTAAACATGCCTAAGACATTTTAAAACAATGTTTTAAAAGGAGTGAGGAAAATTCTGAATATAACATTAAAAACAAATTTTGTAGGAGAAAATTAATTTGGCAGTTTATAAATCATCCAAATGCACACCGAAAACTTTAATGTGGGCCTGTTATATCTATTTTAGTAATACAGCGGCGTATAAACAAATTTGATACTCAAACTGTTTGACACTCCCCCAGCCTGACTCTTTAAGACAATTATTTCAGACATCAAGCACGGCAAGTTCAGGAATGCTTCGTATTAAAATTAATACTTGTCTCAAAAAGCTAAAATCGATGTAAAACCATCAATTTTATTTAATCTGGGTCGTTAGAAGTTTTTTCTTATCTTCAAGCAGCTACTATTATGCAAGCGTTTATGATATTATTACTGTAAAAAAAATAAAGACAGTAGATTTCTGGTTAAAAATCTGACTGCAACTAAACTTTATGAAATAGCTTAAGGTGTGATAAAAACATTAACTCTTTGTGCATTTCATGTTTTAACATTAATATCAGACAATAACAGAGTGAACAGGAACTTGTTTACTAAATTATATTATTATTATTATTATTATTATTGGTGTTTAGAGGCCCATCGACACACCGAGGTGATTAGGGCCTTAACATAATATACATACATAGTAAAATCTTCATGGGAGAGAGTCAAAATATTCACCTGTTTCTATTGAAAGGTGAATACACAATGTAAAAATACAATATAAAGGAAATAGATCTACATATGAGAAAAATACCCATTTGAGACACTCCATAGGGGTACTCAAATGGGCTCAGAGTAAAAATTGAGTGGAGCACCTGTTAAAAAAAACACAGGTGTATCACGCCATTAAAAAGACAAAACAAACATATTAAAACAACCTATTAGTTAAAAAGACAAGACTAACATGTTAAAAGTGTCCTAAAATGGTTAAAAAGACAAAACAACACATTAAAGTATACTAAAATTTTCAAAAAGGTCTCAATATGAGATAAATCCAGATGAGTCACTTTATAAAAGCGACTCAAATGGCACTAAAAAGATTCGCCTGGCGTATAAAATGGAGTAAACAAATAACTCCTTCAGCGCTGTCACGTAATAAAAAACGAAGGTCACCTTTAAAATCAAGGGCCAGGCGAATAAGGACATACTTGCGACACTCCACCAAAATGTAGTAAACTAAGGGGAGTATCGCAAAATCCACACACTGGAGGTGGATCCCCTCTTAGTAAAAATCCGTGGGTTAGAAATGTATGCTCGACGTGGAGTCTCGTCACGATGACCTCCTCTCTTCTAGACTTTCGTATAGAAGAGGGCCACCACACAACACCATCACTGATGGACCGCAGCTTGTTCTGAGCAGGAGTCGAGACCCACTGCTCGTGCCAGGTGCGTAAGACCCCACGCTGAACATAACCCTTTAGGTCTAAAAACATGACACCCATACTCGCCTCCGGAGGCGGGCGTGCTGCCTCCTTGGCTGCCTGGTCCACCAGTTCATTTCCTGAAAGACCAGCATGACCAGGAATCCAGAAAAAGGCGAACCGGGTGCTTAATGAATCAATTTTTAAAATTTGCTCATGTATCATCTGCATTGGGGGATTCCAGGGGTAGAGAGCGGACAGTGCCAACAGATCAATCATGGAATCCATGCAGATGAGAAGAGAACGGTGACTATTTCGGTATACAAAAAAACAGAAATTTTTAAATGGCATACAATTGAGCCGTAAAAATACTGGTTTCTTCAGGAAAACCAAATTTAAAATTGGATCCTTCTACAACAAAAGCACATCCCACGGAGGCTCCAGATTTAGAACCATCAGTGTAGATGCGCTTGAATTTATAAAATGGAGTAAACAAATAACTCCTTCAGCGCTGTCACGTAATAAAAAACGAAGGTCACCTTTAAAATCAAGGGCCAGGCGAATAAGGACATACTTGCGACACTCCACCAAAATGTAGTAAACTAAGGGGAGTATCGCAAAATCCACACACTGGAGGTGGATCCCCTCTTAGTAAAAATCCGTGGGTTAGAAATGTATGCTCGACGTGGAGTCTCGTCACGATGACCTCCTCTCTTCTAGACTTTCGTATAGAAGAGGGCCACCACACAACACCATCACTGATGGACCGCAGCTTGTTCTGAGCAGGAGTCGAGACCCACTGCTCGTGCCAGGTGCGTAAGACCCCACGCTGAACATAACCCTTTAGGTCTAAAAACATGACACCCATACTCGCCTCCGGAGGCGGGCGTGCTGCCTCCTTGGCTGCCTGGTCCACCAGTTCATTTCCTGAAAGACCAGCATGACCAGGAATCCAGAAAAAGGCGAACCGGGTGCTTAATGAATCAATTTTTAAAATTTGCTCATGTATCATCTGCATTGGGGGATTCCAGGGGTAGAGAGCGGACAGTGCCAACAGATCAATCATGGAATCCATGCAGATGAGAAGAGAACGGTGACTATTTCGGTATACAAAAAAACAGAAATTTTTAAATGGCATACAATTGAGCCGTAAAAATACTGGTTTCTTCAGGAAAACCAAATTTAAAATTGGATCCTTCTACAACAAAAGCACATCCCACGGAGGCTCCAGATTTAGAACCATCAGTGTAGATGCGCTTGAATCCGTGAAAGCGAGTGGAGAGGAGCTCGTAGAAGGTCCTCTCATATCCAAAGTTTGGGGTGGTTGCTTTAGGGAACTTGGCAAGATCAAAATGGCATTGAGGTAGGCGTATCTTCCAGGGAGAAACACGACCTGGTGATGTGGGTGTAACCTTTGGTAGGACTATCCAACATGTGTCGAAAACCGATAACAACCGGCCTTGCACTACGCCATTTGGTTTCATACAAGACACGGAGACACGGTTAGGGGGATGAAACACAAGGCGTTAGGCAACATGCTCTGGCGTGCAATGTAGTTTCGACACGTAAGATGCCAGAAGATAGGACCGCCTATAGGGAAGAGGGGGCTCACCGGCGTCGGCTACTAAATTAGAAAACGATGGGTTGATGCATAATTTCAAAAACCTGACTAAATTGGATGAAAATATTAATCTATTGTTTGACACAGTTCATTTTTTGAAGTCCATTATAGATAATTGGTTGAATCAAAAGGACGCAGAACAAACCTTTGTAATACTACATATGCCATTTAATAGCTTTGAGTTAGAAAGTAATGTAAGTTTTAAATCTCGTCTTGGCGAGTTGATAAAATGTTATTCTAAAGAAAACAAAACCATCGCTAAAACATACCCGCTTTGACTCTAAAGGTATTGTTGCTGACGTCAGTGAAAAAATATCAAAATGTTTTATATGTAATCAAACAATTTGACCAAAAAAACAAAGCTGCTCTTAAACTATTAAAAAAATATTTACAAAAACTGCGAAATTTATAGATTTAATTTTAGCTTTGTTGAAATGCATGAATATAAAGGATACAATGAAAGGAAATAGAGCCCCCCCACGTACCCAATAAGAAATACAAAGCGTACATATTTGGATTTCCTAAGCAATTGAAGACTTGAGAATAATAATAAATGGGCTATGGTCAATCATTTAGTCAAAAATGAGTTTTTTCGCCATTTTGTGTACTTTTGTTCGGGGAATCGGGGAATTGGATGTAAACAAACATTAAATACTGTAAATGTTCATTTAAAATTTTAGACCCAGCTACTTTGTAGGAATTAATAGTGGGCTTAGAGCTAAGCAGCCAATAGGAGCACTGCTTTCATTTATAATTATTTCAAGTGGGCTTAGAACCAAGCAACCAATAGGAGTGCTGCTCCAAGTAACATGACATACAAAACAAAAACACATCTAACATTTAAAATCATTGTAATTACATGGTTTTTTTAAAGGACAGTAAGCATATCTTTTTATGAATATGAAAAGAAAGTAAATTAATATTGCTGTAATATATGAAAAAAAGTTGGAACGTTCTTCTCCCGTAACGACATTTTACACTATGTCCAACAAAAGTAAAACAAACACTAATTATCAGACTTCAAACTCAGATTGTACCCGGGACCTGCTGAACTCTTACGGACACAATTGAACTATTATAGAAAATAAACATAAAATCAATATAATTTACAAATGAGGAATATTGCTCTCTTTCTCGCACCTACAGTGCGGATTTTTTTCATTAATTCTTATTAGATCTGTAAACAAGCAAACCAATATGTTCCTGACCGCAGCTGCCTTGCACGTGTTGAAAGTGCGACAACAACAGTACAGCCACGGACTAAAGAAATTGACTCAAATAACTTTACTTACTCCAGAAAGCAATGCAACAAAACAGGATCATTACAAAGTGCATAATGAAAGTATACCGTTCTCAAAGTTCACTTATAATACAATGCTTTTTTTATAAGCCCTATTATAATCCTGTGCAGTCAACTTTTGACCAGAACAATTATTTTTTTCATTATGAATTTGTAGTCTTAATGTGTATTTGGTTTAATTAAGCAATTTATGAAACCAAATAACATATTCTTTCGTTTTTGTATGTAAGATCTCAGACTGGTAATTTAGAAGCAAGGTTTGGACATTACTAACAAATGAGTGGTGACAAATTTTAGATTCTAAAGGAATATTGAAACTAATATTAAATTAAAATCATCACAATATATGGAAGTTGAAATTAAATCATTTCTTACAAATTTGAACAACTATGGTAATAAAGATATTGACAGTATAGTATTTGAGTACAATTTCGAAGACCATATTTTTGATTGTGGTATTGTAGAAGTGGAAACAATTTAATGGCTCTGATCTATATTGCATGGTATGCTACAAATAGTGTAAGTCGTCAACTGACATGTGAATGGTGTAAACTTGTTATATTATGTGACAAGTCATTGGAAATATAATCTTATAGTTCGCAAGCAGTTATTTAAAAATATTAGGTAAGGGAATGTTATAGTTGCCAACAGATTTTATCCTAATCTATACATATAACACGTTCAAGTTATTCAAGTTATCTGAAAAACCCGAAACAGATTTTATTTCAACACAATGTCAAATAAATCTAGTACAAAACTTAGCCAAGGAACAATGCAAATTAAACAATTTAAATTACCATTTTAGTGATTATGTGTGGTAAATTTCTGTTTATTCTATGATTAAAAAGATGATTCGAGTTCTTTAAAATATTTTTACAAATAATTACTCCAAACTAAAAAATTATTCAATGGCCGGTTCCTCATAGAAAAGAAAGCTTTAAACCTATGTATCTTTTTAAAACATTCCTAAACAATGATCTTGTAATGTTTTATCATGGTAAGAAATTTAAAAAAAGTGTAATTACAAATTTGTTTGTTTGATAATTAATTAATATACATATGTATATTATGGTGAAAAAATAACAATTAATATAATGTATATTGTATAATTTTCTGTGTCTTTTATCAGTATCTTCTGAATCTTGTTTACATAACAACAATTAATGTCAAAATGTATAAAAATTGTGCTATTTGTTAGGCGCCACTCATAGGTTCTAGGAGAAAAAAATAATAATCAAAAAGAAAAACATTTACCTCGGCTAATTCAGACAGTGGCACGACGACTCTCAATACTCGAGACCACTGGGGAATACTTAAAATAAAGCATGAACAATTTTAATAAAAATTGATTGTTAAAAATGAAATATAATTTAGACTACAATAAAAATAAATGTATAAAATAGTAATTATTGGAACTTTTGTGGGTTTATTATTGCTTCTTTCTTTACCACATACCAATCCTACCTATGGAATTCCTGATAGTTATAGTTCTAATTTGACAAAATAAAATAGTGTTGTTGAGCCAAAAGGAAGAAGAAGAAAAAATCAATACAATTATTATTTGGACATAAAATGAAATCTTAATTAATTATCTGAATTAGATAGTCTTTTTGAAAGTTCTTACATGAATTTTGATTTTTTATAATGGAACTTACCCCCCCTTACTATCCCACTTAAAATAATAGACAGAGGTGAGCACTAAGAGAGTTATAATTTTATTATCAAAGAAACATGGTACAACTCAATGGGGGAGTGACACTAAGGAATAACAATGGTAACCATAAGCCAGAAGGGCTGCAAGGCACAAAGGACACCGCCAGGGCCTGAAGGGCATTACAACAATACTTAACATCAGGCGGCTCCTTACATACAAATGCCCCCCAAAATGGCGTCCTCAGAGAACAGCATAAAGGTCTAACGAATTGGTCTCCAGATTCATAACAATAAAACATAAAAAATAGTCAATCGACAACATGAGTAGAGAGACAATCCCTTCTCATGATCCGTAACATAGAGTGAGTCAACAGCTCACGCCCCTTAACTAAAGAATGACATTAACACTATGCTAATATTTCACATTGCAAAAAGATGAAGTGTACATAAGAATGCCTAAAGGCTTTAAGAGCAAATAAGATGTCCTCAGGAATATAAGTCCTGGGTGGCCCGCGGCCCCACATTTAACAAAAACAAATAAATAGACACCAGAAAAACTACTATGAACTAGCCTAACATTAACACCTAACGTGGCGTCCGTATAATTATTAATTTCCCCAACGGCTTGCGGCCCCACATTTGACCAACCTTGGTTAGGAAACAAGGAGGCAAATACAAACAATCCCCAGACATCAAAGATACCTAAATTATCAGAGGAGACCAAATATCTGTAAAGTAAACATCGCCTTAAGGGCTGACATAATAGATCGTTACAAAAATATTAGACGCTGATATAAATTGAATTCCGAAAGAAGGTAGATTAAAGCCAAATTGAATTTAGAATATATCGTCGAGCCCACAAAGTTAGGCTATTTACCTCGAAAGCCCAGAGTGTAATGTGTGTCCATACTCTGGGATCCAACCATTATATACACTATGATAAACATGTGTTCTCAGGGTGCGGAACAAACAAAGGGGAGGGGTGTTCGGGAATGATCTCGAGAACCAATAGACGTAGTTTGTATGTCAAAATATAGTCCATAGAAGTTTTATCCGCAATTCGTCAGGGTGGCGCGCGCAGAATGACGATCACTTGTTTCTTGTCCAATTGGGAGGAGAGGTGGGTGGCAGCCCAACCACACGGTCAGCGATGAGGCACAAACCTCGGTTCAGTCGGATAATGTGTTGATGAGTGTCCCGGGCGTATCGTAGAGGAGTTGGGACGAGTCAACTTGGGCTGTGTTGGTGAGTGTTATTATTTCTTCTATGTGACGTTGTAACAAGGTTACGATAAAAGAAAAGAAAATACGAGTTTAAAGTTGAAGAGTTGGCTTGAACACACCCATAAACTAGTCCATGCTGAAACAACACCAAATTCATAAATATGTTTCACTTTATTAATGTTAACTCGTCCACCATTCTTAAAAAAGTAAACAGTCTAGCTCTTGCATATACACTTAGCTTTCCATTTGCTATTCACTCTTTACTTTACAACCATTACTTCACTTTAAAAATAAATTAAATTAAGAGCTCCACATATTTGGCACCATGTTAGACCAATACCGAGGAAGAAGACCCAGTCTCCTACAGAAAGTCTTCCAAAATCAAATTTAAAAATGTTCTATTCTTTACTTCCAAGTCCAAAGAGAAAACTAATATATTAAAACAAAATATAAAATGTTGGCTATGGAGTAGAGATAAAAATCAATTACAATACAGGTTTAATATAAATATTGAAATATATCCCAATGAATGTGAACAATTTTTTCTTAAAAAATTAAATGTGTATTACCAACTGTCAGAATTGAAAAGCGCGCTAGTTTGGAGTTATTTACATAGTGCCTTGTTTCCTCTTCTACAATCACGAGACCCACCGCTCACTTGTTTGACAGATCTGCGTATTCATTGAAATCAATCATGGCCGACAATTAAAATAAATAAGGCACGAGTCAAACAAACTTCTTATAAGGATAATTAATATTTTCAATAAAAGGTAAGTGTTCTTCCTTAAGTCAAAATTCCTTACTTAAATTATTTAAAACAATGTTATACGTTGTTGCTTCAGTCCTTTACTTTATTGATGTCTATAGTATTATTTGTCAGGCCGGCAATACAGCGGCCGAACTTTGAAGTGCTTAATTTCAAACGAAAATAAATTGGAAACAAAAATTAGAAAAATATAGGAACATACATGGTAGGGTGGCAAATAACGTCACAATATATGTATTCGAAGTTTTGATTGAATTTATGCCATTGAATTATAGCTTTTAGAATGGAAGTGATAATATTCCTAGCTTGCGTCCAGCGAATCTAAACTGTGACGTCACGGGAACTGTCTCCAGGCTTGTGGTATCTCGAAGGCCTCGGACGGAGGCAGTTCTCTGTTAAACTAGCGTTCTCCAATATTATAAATAGGTCACACGGTCAAACCTTGGTTAGGGTTGATATTTATCTGCCCAAGTCAGTTTTCAGTCATGGCCAATCGTACGTAATCTATCACGGTTTGCGAAACTCAACAGACGTGAGGGTCAAAGTCATTGTAGGATCAAATCAGAGGATAATGATGTTAGAATACATAGTATATAAATACGTTTTTAATTTATTTACTTAAACTAAAGTTAATTTAATTAATTTGCGCTTTAGCCACTCTTACTTAATATAGTTAAGTGACAGAAATATAAGTTTATAAGTTAGCCCAACCTAACAAAACCTATCCTTTCATGTAGTTACCAATAATTGAGGGTTTACTTTTGATAGGCATGGTAGTTTTGATATCAGCCTGTGATAGATAGGCGTAAAGATTATTTACTTATAGAGAGCAATATATTTATAAGATAATAGCGGTTTATTATTATAGATTGGCACAAAAATAGTTAACCTAAATTTGACTTATGAGCAAAATGCTATTATTATAATAAACTTGTGCATAATATATATATTAAAACTTATATGAGTCTACATAATTTCTTGTGGAATAGTGCTGTAAGGATACACTTTATTATGATAATTGACATTATTTTTAGAATGTATAATATGTTATAAATTTAATTTCAAGGTCAATTGTGTAGACAAGTGGGCTACACATATAGGATTTATTCTTCCGATGTTATCACATGCGTATATATTGATAGTGGTGACAGTAAAATTAAATTTCTTATTAAATGGTGGATTTTTATTAAGAATTAATACTGTACCAAGTTTTCCTTCACGCTCCGAATAATATGGCTAGATTGTGACATTAAGTAAAATGCCATGGGATCCACCATATTCTACTTTCAAGTATATTATTTTAAGGATAGTATCTCTATGCACCCATTTTATTTAATAGACCACATTTCTTATAATTTTGACCCGTACTCCTAAATAAACACCATAATGAAGACACTCTACAAAGAAGATAATTCCCTGGGATACAGATTCAGTTAGAAAGCAGGCCTACAATGACCAAGTGAAGTTTACAATGGGATAATGCAAAATGAAATGAACTACGTTTACAATAATGTAACTAACTATACTTTCTCATATTAGTATATGGGAGAAGAGTACCGGAATTGTTGGTTCACACGTATATTTTAGTGATAATATCTTATCATTATGTAACTGCTTCACATTTCACCGGACAAGACCATTCACAGCCGCCAGCCATAGTTGAAGTTTACGCCAGCAAAGGAATTATTTTGCTCTCGTCCGACAGGGTGAGGTAGCTTAGCGTTGAATTGTTTCTTAGAGGTTTTGTCATTATGTTTATATTTGATTATTTATTATAATGACTAAGGTTCCTATATGGGATGGTTAGTGGTTTAATGTAAATAAACACGAGTTATTGCCCGAAAATAAATTCAGAAATCTTCATGTAAGTTCTGCAGAGCAGTCTCGCCATCCACTTAGGATGCGACTCTGTTTAACTAAGAGGAATGATCTTCAAACTTCTCAGTTGATGACTGACACATAATTGTCAAACGTCAGATTTATTGTTTGCTATTGTTTACGTATGATGGCATCTCATGCTTACTTATAAGTAAAATAATAATAATTTTCAAGATACTTAACTTATAATAAACAATGTCAAGAAAAACTTTCAAAGGCAACAATTGGTATTATGGTTTGATAAATTATCGGGAAAGAGATTGAATAGGTTTTCCAAACCAACAATTAAACTCTTATGGTGCTATCTATTGAATTGGTAAGCGTCTGAGTGATTATGTGAAATGGTCAATTTTTATTTTTACATCTTCATCTACTCTATTTTGATTAAAGCTATTAACCCTATTTGTAGTGGCGTTGTTCCTCACTCATTCACACTGAGACTATAATCTTCTACGAATATAAGTCACACTTTTAGATAGGAATGTGGGCGAGTCCTGAATCAATATTGAGTTACAAACAAAATGTAAATTATATTTAGGATATATGCATGTAATAATCACGCTAATAAATTAAGGAAGAGGAAGGTTGAATTTGCTTGTTGCGAGAGTGGAGAACTAATTTGGTAGAACCACCCTCAGTAATTAATACTGACTGGGACTCAAACCCTGATCTCCCTGCCATAAGCAGTCTAGTCCAAAACGAGTGATTAATTGTGGTCTAAACCATGTGGCCACCGAAGCAGGCTAAAACATTATATAAAATATACAGCCATCATTATGTGTTTCTTACTTTCGTGGGCCCATTTTGAGGAGAATGAGGAACAGTTTAATACTTTAAATAACTTTTATTTAACACGAAATGATAAACTTCGTTGATAAATGATCAAGAAAATTGCTTGACTTTGTTAATACACATTTAAATATATTTATTAATATTATTTAACACCCCCAAAACAAGTTTGAAACATGTATATGCAGAACTGTTATTCTTTCTATCATTCATTACAGCTAAACATCCAGTACAAGCGAAACATTATTTAGCACCGCCTTTTATTATACATTCGAACTATACGCTTACCTACTAAACATGCTAATGAGTTAAGGTCTAAGGATAAGAAAGGTTAATTTAGAGGAAGTATACTCCCATATGAAGAGAGAGAGGGAAACCATTTAGGAAAATACCTTCTGTACATCCATCCGTGATAAAATTACGATCTTACCGTCATCGGCAGTCTATTGATAGAGCAGCACCTGTGGACAATTTTTAAATAATAATAATAAAAATAAAATGTGTGTGTGGGACTCTAAGGCCCTTCGACCACTGAGTATACAAAGACCAAGCTATTAATCACCCACCACAAAGCAAAAAATCACCCAGGCAACTTTTGCATTTGAACAATGCTTCACTCGTACACGGAGGAGACTACGATTTTAGTGCTTGGCGATACATCGTAAGGAGACTAAACATGTTGGTCGCCAGGTTATAAGTTGGCTGTGTATCATTGCGCCGTGCCCTTGCGTAGCTGTACGTAGGGCTGTATTTCCATTTGTGCAAGATTAAGTTTAGATCTTCTCACTTTTTTTGCAAGTTTTCACTTCTAGGTGATTGCCTCACGGTAGTATGTACTTTTCTTCTTGGTAGTTGGACGTACGAGTAGTTCAATCCTTTTAAAGTTTACCTACTCAAACTTTACCTTTGTTTAGATTTAAAAGGGTCCCTGAAATCACTAGCAAATTTATACCTACTTTTTTTTTTATTCCAAACTTCGGATGAACCCAAAACTGTATTCAGGTTTTTTTACGATCTTATAAGTATATGTACAATATACAACAAATCAAGAGTGGTCATACACCCGCCCCGGTGGCGTAGTTGGCTAACGCGCTAGTCGTTTTGAGCTCGAGTGCTGAGTACGGGGAGATCGAGGTTTTAATCTCGGTCGGGTGTACTGGGGGTGGTTTTTCCTAAAATGGTTTTCCACTCTCCCTCCACGCAAATGCGGGCTCACTTCCTCTAATTCAACCTTCCCAGTTCCTAATCCATTAGCGTAATTAGTACTTAAAGCGTATAACCCGAACGGGTAGTAAGACGCGGTGCTAAATAATAAATAAATAAGAGTGTTCATAAATACGATATGGGCCAGGATGGTTAGTCGTATAACATTGGTGGAACTCAAATATTTAAATCTACATACCCTTGTCTTGGTTGTCGTTTTACCGCTAATTTAATATATTAACTACTTTTCTTACTTCCTATGTTGTAATATCAATTGAAATTTTTTTTAACTACGTCTATTTATTCGCCAGGGCTACTCTCTTTTTATCTATACTACTAATGGAGAAGTGTTGAGGATGATAGAGCAAAGATAAAATGTACCCCCTTTTACTTGAATGAAGAGTGGTAAGCCATTTAGAAACAACTCCTCCGGTATAACCAGCTAGTCCTCGAACTTGCACCTGCACAACACCCACAAACAAGTTAAATGAGAGCGACATTTAGATTTAGCTGGTGTCTAGGAAATATATATTTTAGATAAACAAACAAACCTTGACACACAAAAATGGTTTGGAGGTATCGAAATTTGTTTGTTTGACTACAAAGTATGGCATGAGTGATCAAGAGAATAAATTTCACTTGATCCTTATAAAACAAATATGTAGTATATGAGTGTTAGAGAGTTTCTTATGTAGAATAGTTCTTAAGTCTCTTTGAATCTCTATGGCAGCTGACTTTAATGAGTCAAAACTATACCGTTATTTGTGATTCAAAACATGTGAGGTTCAATTAGATTGTTGTTTTGGTAATTGTTTTGGTAGTTAAACAATAAATAGATATCTGGGTTCATAAAATGTTCAAAAGTTTCATAACCACAAAGGATAACAAATGAGTCTGCTAAAATACTGTGCCTTATGTTTCAAATGACGCATCCTCTAGCTTATAAAAATATTTTTACTATGTTGATGGGAAGTGTATACAAAGTAACAAATGGACTTTCCGTTGAGATTATGTGTACTTACAAAAACAACATCTGTATATTATTTGTATGTGAAGCGCTCGTATATGAGAGCCAAGTAAACTATGTTGATGTTTCACGATGACAGCAAGCTCTTGGTTTGAATCCCATTCAGGTTAATTGAGTATTTTTCCAAACGGCTTTACACTATCCCTCCCTGAATATGAGGGTACACTACGTATAAGTAGCACGCTTATTTCATGTGCGTATAGTCCGAATGGACAAGGAGACGATGTTACAAATAAATGTATTTGCTATGGTACTTATTATCAATATCAAGAATTATGGTTTTCTAATATTACTGTTTATGTATGTAATGCCTCATTGAATCGGAGTATTATTTGAATAATGGTGGTAAATATAATTATGCCTCTAAAATGAAAAATCGATAAACAACTGAATATTGATATTTTAAATCATCATAAATTCATTAATTAGACAAATATAAATTTATAGAAGCATGTCCCCTATAGATTTGACTATTAATTTACTTCGAAACAAACTGTCGATGGAAATATTAGTGTTCTATAGATTCACTCAAAAAATGATTTTAAATATCCACAGAATATTTCAAATAATTTAGCTGATACAATCAAATAATCAATTTGAATCCTTCATTTTGTTGAATATATCTTATTTAAACCTACAAATTATGAACATACATGTAAGTTATTAGATTTTCTTTACATAGAGTCAAATTATTATTAATGTAATTATTAATGTTTGTATAAGATAGAGTAAGTCCAAGGAATATCTAGCTTGTTGTTTTGTAAAGTTTGACTTTACATTAAGTGTCCGTTAAGTTTATGAAAAAATAAAAAAACCTGCTTAGAATAATATGAATAGTATAAATATTCAATGTAAAAGACTAAATCTGATAACAAGTGAATAGCTAATGTTAACCAGAATAGCTAAAAAGCAAGGATGAATTCAAGGACTTGCATCAATAATTAAAAAACACAATGATAAGATAAAGAAACCAACCCATAATTTTATAAAAGTTATGAAAATATTACTGATATTCTTACATAATATCCTCTATAATTACTATATCTTAGGTGATTCATTAATATATATTAGTCTCTAACACTACTTACCGTCGAAGTTGTCACAAACACACTACTGAAATGCTAACCGCTTATTCTATAGAATATATTAATATCCGACATAAGGAATATTGACGCTTCTTATCTGGTGTAGATAATATATTAATTGACTTAATATTACGTCAATCAACGTTGTATGACTTTCAATAACTGGATGAGTAAAGTAGTGTGTATCTCACATGACGTGCAACAGTTGAGGGAACCGATGGAAGCCATCGTGAGATGACGTGAGAAGGTCATCTCGGATTAAGTAACCGCGAGTTTAAATGAGAATAAAGTCGACCAGTTGTCGCAAAGTTACAAAACCAATTTGAATCGAAATATTCAGTTATCAAGTTATTTTAAATGGGGAACAATACATTTTAACAACTTTTTTTTTTCAGGAAATTACGAAGTATAGAATATTTCTGAGAGATAGTTTTCTTTAACTATTATTAGCACCTCGTCTTACTACCCTTTCGGGTTATACGCACTTACGCTCATGTTTAATGGTAGGGTGATTGTGAGATGAAATGAAGTACCTACAGTTTAACGTGGGCCTGACGTTCCACACATTCACAAGTTGTGATTAATACATGTCTTGTAGAGGTGAAGGAAGGGTTTGGCACAATCAGATAAATTTGTGCCGGGACCGAGGATTGAACCCCGGACTTCAGCACAGAAGTCTGACACCTTACCCCTAGACCACCAGGTTACCCGTTATTTTATACAATTCATATTTTTACTTTTTAATAATATGTGTGTAAAAATATACAAAATAAGCTTATTGTTATTCTTTCGTAAATTAATCTTAAGATTTTAGAAAAAAACGAAATCCCATTATGTGGTCTTGATTTCGAAAATATATATATTTGGTATACCTTTAGAAATAGTTAAGGTAGCTATTTAGAGATGTTTCGAGAAGTTGACGTAATAAACATATTATATGTAAAATGTTCATTATATTAACTTTATTTATATATATATATAAGTTAATATAATGAACATTTTACATATATATACAATTTATGTATTTATATACATTGTTTGCTACGTTAACAATGTATATTTATATAATATACATACGAGGATAATTTTCTCAGGACGAACATAAGTAATTAAAAGTTTCTTTATTTTATAAAAAATTAGATAAATATTACTGACGACGATACTGGCAGAGATAGACAAACCAATTAAAATATATTCTTTATTAGTTTGATTGATATAAATCAAATATAATTTTCTGTCATAGTTAATATTTTAAATAAGATATTAATTAACAATACTAATGGTCTTAAATATTTTGTTTGAAAAATCATTTTCTCTGTTTGTGATTCTGAACTAAATACTATTTAAAATTTTGAAAATAAACTCAATCATTCTATTAAATAATTCTTGTAGTTCTATTCGTTAATCAAAGCGTCTATCTATGAAAGAGAAATATTTTTTATCTCTTTATAACTATTGAAACCGTGATATTTTACTATCTATTTTATTACTAGTCTTGTATACAAACGAGTAATTACAGGTAGGGCACTGAAATAGGAAAAGATCAACAACAAATTTTAATGCAATAATCCATTTTTTTTATTGGATTAATATTTATTTGTTACAATAATTCATTATTATATAGAGTGATATTTTACTATCCTTGTTCGTTGCATTTGTTTTATGGTATATATTGTCCCATTTTGGAGTTGCGGTCAATTGTTGGTAAGAATATTGTTGGATTTATTGTGGTACTTGATTATGGTAAGACTAGGTTCTACATTGTTGCCTTACCAGAAATCACACTTTACCCCGTGGTCTAAAGTTTTAATTATTTTCTTTCTCTCTAATGTATTTAAGCCCGGCCCACAGTTAATAAGTTATTTTACCACAGTTTTATATATAAATAGGTTTGTATACAGGATTTTTGGAAATTCACAACCCAAACTGCACAAAAGGCTTGTTTGAACGAAAAGTAATACAAACTATCTATACACTTACATATGGAAGCCTATGCTAAGACCATTAAATTGTGTTCAAAGTCTCGCCGGAATAGCAAAGTTGCCAAGCATATGTGTACAACAAGTTGTATAGGATTCAGGCGCATGTCTATGCACATGTAAAAATGGTTAATGATGACCCTCAAAACGTATTCCCATTTCTAGATGGACTATTGTGTTGTTTAATATTAATTGTAGATAGTTCTCCTGCCGTTCTCCAAGATGTCAAGGTGTGTAGTGCCACACGCCTAGCTCCTATGCAACCTGTTGTACACGCATGCTTGAAGAGCTATACGCTCCCAGAATCGTACGCTAAAAATTTGAACACAATTTAATGGTAATAGCACATAGGTTTCAGGTCATTATAGTTGACCTCCTCATCCCTCTAAATTTTAATTTTAATATACCACCTTTTTGCACCCTAACCCCAGAGATGGTACAACTGTTTATTTTTAAGGGTGACCGAGATAAGAATAGTCACCCCGCTATCAAAATGTTGGAGTTTTTTAATGCCATCTCAAAATTACTGCTTTGCACCGTTTTAAGCCCAAGTATGGCGTTTTGCACCTGAATATTTTGCAAGAAAATGGTATCTTTATTAACATTTATTTGTGTTTTTTTACATGTATGCTTAAATGCATGTGTTTTAGTTTGTATAAATGTTTGTAATACACTGTGTATGTATGTATGTATGTATGTATGTATGTATGTGTGTATGTATGTATGTATGTATGTATGTATGTATGTATGTATGTATGTATGTATGTATGTATGTATGTATGTATGTATGTATATATGTATGTATGTATGTATGTATGTATGTATGTATGTATGTATGTGTGTTTGTATGTGAGTATGCATGTATATATGTATGTATGTCGGTGTGAAGTGTGTGAGTATTTGTATATGTAGGACTATATGTGAATATCCATTTATTAGTGTGTATGTATATACGTACGTAAAAATGAAAGTTTTTCAGGAAATTTTGAACCCAAAAATTTTAGGAAAATTTTCTGAAGTGCGGATTGCTGTGTAGATGTTAAATTGAAGAGTTGGCCCCTCGAGCCTATTATACTTCAAATTATAGTGTGTTAAGAGACGAGTGGGCTATTTAAAGGGATAAGGAGCACGGGGTTGGAAAAGTGGGAGGGGCAGATAGGAAAAATGGAGGATAGTGGGGAGACAAATATTGGCCCAAACTTAAAAATATGTTAATTAACTTATTGATTATAAAAATTGAAGTATGATAAAAGTATGATTGAATTCAACAGGTCTACAAAGGCTAACATTCATTCATTTCTTTACTACGTGTTTTAGCACCGCGTCCTACTTCATTCAGGTTATACGCCTGTTTAATAACTACGCCCACATATTTTAGGGTTGAGGAAAGTTGAATGTAGAAGTAAGTTATAAACTATTCAAGGAAAATCGCCCTCTGTTCACCTGACTGGGATCGAACACTGATCTCCATGTCATTGGCAATCTAGTCTATTGCGAGACTAGCGCTTCAGACTATGCGGCCACCGAAGCTCGTTTGAATATGTTTCTGGTGTTAACGCCCTTAGGAGAAATTCATCTTAAATAAACACCTCGACCTTTGGGATAACTATATCTCGATTACATTCGCTATATTTAATCAGTTTAAATTATTTTTTGAAAAAATTATTGAGAATGGTCCTCTTTGGAAAATTTCCCCTAAAATATATAGATACAATTTTCCGTCTCACATTTCTATACGTATGCAATTGCGTTTCTCTTGTTTTATATACTCGAACGTATTTATATATTTGTACGCAATTTTAATATGAGAATGTATGTAAGTTTTTATGAATATATCGTGCATATAATTGCGTTTCCCATTAATATTTATACAAATAAATTTGTGCATATGTAAATATTAATAGCTAGTGCGTACGTGTACTTAGAGCTAGATATACTTATAACTAACGTGTATATACAAGTATGGAGTACATACAATAATAGTCACAAGATATAAATAAATATTGTTTTAATGGTGAACGTTATCATACAGCAACAAATTATTTTCCATAAATATACATCGTTTAAATGAATGCTACCATTATCAAACTACAATCATTCAAGAAAATAGACTAGTTATATAGAATACACTTTTATATTATGTAAACACATTTTGATTGTCTACCTATTTTACAGAAAATGTTAGTCACTTTTGCTAAGTAGTTTCAAGCTATTTTCATATAATAACCTACAATATTGTTAATCTATCAGTAATACATCACTGTGAATATTTTGTTTTAGGTCAATCTGTGGGGATTTAAGTAACAGACTAGAGCAGTTAATATAGTAATTGTTTTCAATACTTGTAAATGAAAACAAATTTTTGGTCTCATGACAATGTATAAATCATACCGTATCTTTAAATTCTTTTGAATAACATTAGCATATTAATTTTTGAATGTGGTTCATTTGAATTATCATTCTTTGTATAACTCATATCTATAACCCTTCTTTGAAGTAGCTCTAATCTATTTTATCTATTATGTATGAATAAAACTATTATTTAAAACTAGTTGTTTTGGTTGCATTGTGAAATACTATAAAGTGCCATAAGATAGCATTGGTAACTCTTGAAAAGACAACTAAATCAATACGTTTGGATTTCAAATGTAGCTATTAATGTAATTTACACTATAGATCACGATTTTTTGTCACAGTAAAAGCGATTGATATTAGATTAATCTTTATGAGGTTTAATAACCCTGTTAATAAAAAAAAATAATGATTCCTTGTAGTGGGTTTTTATCACTATTTTGATTTCATTTGCATGATTTAAATCCAATTTTATTTTATTTTAAATTATTAGCTTGGATGGAGTTAATAAGATATACTATACACATACATGAAAATTTTAAAATTATGTTAGTCACCATACTACAATAAAATTAAAGTTAAATTTTGGTGATAGCTAAATTCCATAAAACTGTCAAATATTTAGTTTAATATTTAATAATATAAAACCAAAATTATCAAGATTCTTGGTATTGCCTTATATAAATGTCAATCTATACAAAATACCAATCATTATAAAAACACCTTTTAAATAAGTCACTACTGCTTGACACAGTAAACATTGTGTTCTGAAAGAATGTCAACATCTTTGAGAATAAGGGGGGGACCACTGGTACACGTCATCAGTCGTTATCTTGACGTTCTGGAGAAATAAGGGGAGGACCACTGGTACACGTCATCAGTCGTTATCTTGACGTTCTGGAGAATTAAGGGGAGGACCTCTGGTACACGTCATCAGTCGTTATCTTGACGTTCTGGACTGTAAACTCCGGTCCGCTTACTGAGGGGGGCCCGTAAGTTAAATAGTTTGGCAGTTCAGTAGTTTTGTGTAGAATTGTTTTACTTTATTTCTACCTTTATTGACAAAGAATAAGGATACCTAATAAGCTTTAAAGAAAAGATATGTAAAATGTTTTTAAAATGGCTTTAAATAAGTGTGATATGTCAGCTATTCTTAGTGAAGGAGTCATGTCCCATTTGCCACTTGGTACTGACTGTACTAAAACGCTCTTCTAACCCTATCACCATTCATAATCTAGAAGTATAGAGCGATTGCAGTGCTTGGCCACGGGATGCTATGTTTTCTCTATCAAGTAATATTTAAATGTTTAATTTTACAGTTAAAGACATTATAAATAACTTAGAGCGTTGTATTAGTTTGTCATTCACATTTCCAAAATATATCTTTTAAATAATCGTTTAAAATTTTAACGATTTATATTACAAGAAATCTATTAATATAATGTAACCATGCTAATCTTGTATTATTAATCTTGTATTGAGAAAATTTAAAGATGAACAATCTCAGCTCTGAAGAAATTAAATCTATGCCATTCACAAGTTATTTTATGAATAAATCAAGTTGCCCTGTTTACTTTAAATACATAAATACAACACAAATTGAAGAAGACATATATTTTTTTAAATAAAAGTAAATAAATATTATATAATAAATTATACTATTAAAAGTAATTGATTTTTGGGAGGGCATATTAGACCACTAGACAAACAAACATAAAGATCCTAAATTTAAATGAACCCTATTAAACCAAGCGTGTAATTTTGAATTTCTTTGAAATAAAATGTGACTCAAAATTTAAAAAGAATGGAGATTTACTATACAAAAGTGTTTGATAATAATTTGACACTGATTTAAATGTTATGTTGCAAAAATAACCTTAAAAATATTGTGACTTTCATCTATTTTTAAATATTTGATCTATTATAACTTATAGTACCTTAATATTTACTAGATAGGTTTATTTTAAATAATATTATAAACAAAACTTTATGGTTATAATGCTCATAGTAAGTTTGTAAGTCCTTCTAAAATTACTAGAAGGAATGTGTGAAGGAAAGTCATCTCCTAAAAATAGAAAATAAGGCTCAGTTCTCTAATCATGTATAGGCCTCTCTCTAGGTGAAGGGTTAATGTTTGTACATGAACGTAAAATCATAATAATTAAATTTGTAAATTATTATTTTAATAAAACATGTTATTTAGTGTCTTAGAATCTGTTTTATTGTTTGTACTAAAATAATTTAGGACAAAGAATAATTAATGAAAAGGCTAAAAGACTAACAAGCTTATAATTTTGTTTTTTCATAACTTATGGGAATTCGTAGTAGCATAAGGTAGACACTATAAACTAGCACCAATTTGTTGTTTATAGGGATTGTAATCTACAAACTAAAATATTCTGTTTTCAAAAGTACTATGCATAATACTTTTAGTTTGTAAATAATTTTGTTAAAAAAGCATTATTCAACTAAATTAAATAATTATAACCAATTAGTTGAGTCAAATTTAAGCAAAATAGCAGAGAATTTTATAAAATAAATAGTAACGTGTTTTACGGGATTGTTGTTCTAGTTTTGATTAAATTTTTTACATAAAACCTCAACAAAACACTACTAATGAAGTTCAATAAAGTAGTTAAGTGATCTTGTATAACTATATCATCTACCAACTTTATAATAATTCTAATTCATTTAATTGTAAGACTATATATTTTATTATAGCTATCCTTTAATTTTTTATCTAAGTTTTAAGTTGAATGTAATAGTTAGTGTGTTAAATTTAATAACCAAATTAATGCAATATCATAAAGAATATTACATAATTTAAATAACGATTTAAAAAACATTATTTGAAGCAAATAAAATAAAAAATTTTAACGCAATGTTTTTAGAAAAATAATATATTCATTCTTGTTATTTTTAAAATACCATCTTTTTTATTAAATTTTAGAAGAGCTATATTTCATGAATCAGACTTAGCATTTAAAACGTGTTGTGTCATAATATAAATATAAAAATGGACATAGACCAATCTAGTTACATAATGCATTTTGTTTATTCAAGTAAATTAATGGTACGCATATAAAAACACATTTTAAAATAGTTAAAGCTTGGTTTTTAATATGTCGCTACTTTTTAATACCGGTACAATAGTTATGAATTAAAAGTTATTTTTAATTTAAAGCTAGTAGCTTAAAGTTATCGGAAGGTTTCATTGAAAGGTCTGACATCCATTAATTGGTAACATAATTATTATATAAACCCTTAATTAATAGCAAATACATTTCAATATTAGTCAATAATATTTTATATTAATATCAGCTATTGACAAATTTTAATGTGAAGCTATAGCATTTACTTGTCACATAATTTATTGTAATGAAACAAACGCACGTTAACAATAATTTAACAATAAATATAGAATAATTTACTAAACACTTTGACGCCAGTGTTCCTCGGAGACTTTGTACAGTTGATTGCCGCATATCAGCTCAACCTGAAACATCGTTTGTTGAAAACTTATTTAGTCACATTTATTAATAGAACAATACAAATAATAAAACCTTCAATCATAACATATGTTTAAAATTCTATTTACATTTATAAAACATCAGTATTATTTTTTATGATTAAATTATTTTAAAACCAAATAATCTCCATATATTACAAATACTCTGAAATTTGGTTTTATAATTTGTTAATATTATGACATAAATGTTCAGGTGCACATACATAATTTAGTTTAGGTGTCCTCGTATACTATTTGATGAATATAAGGAATATTATTTAAACAATTTAGAACCAAATATTCAACATTATATGGACAGTAATCAACATCTTGCTAAACCATTAATAAAATTGATTGAATAAATTAACCACAGTGTAAAAAATTTCTAATTACTAACGACATTTTAAATATGTAATGCGACTGCTGGAGAGGAATGTGGGTGCGACTGCTGGAGAGGAATGTGGGTGCGAATGCTGGAGAAGAATGTGGGTGCGACTGCTGGAGAGGAATGTGGGTGCGACTGCTGGAGAGGAATGTGGGTGCGACTGCTGGAGAGGAATGTGGGTGCGACTGCTGGAGAGGAATGTGGGTGCGAATGCTGGAGAGGAATGTGGGTGCGACTGCTGGAGAGGAATGTGGGTGCAAATGCTGGAGAGGAATGTGGGTGCGACTGATGGAGAGGAATGTGGGTGTGACAACACTATATTGATAACTTAGTTTAGATAAGAAGTATTTCGCTCTATTTTGCCGGCTAAGATGAACTAACCTAACCCAACACCCCTTTCACCAACATCGGTTAGACATTCCAAACGACAAGGTAGTCACACCAAGGGTCAACGAAAACCTTTGATTTGTTTAGAATTGTTAAGTGTGGGTAGTAATATTCTATAATATTCTTCTGGAATCTCTTTATTATGTTCGGAGCGAGGACGCTGTCCCCAGTTTTTGAATGTTGTTTGAGGGGAGAATTTCTCCCGGACAACAGGTGGCCAAGTTTACTATAAAGTAATTAGCGCAACTTTTAACAAATATTACTAATCAATTGATTTATTAATAAATTACTTTAGTTTTGTTAATTAACTCTAAGAAGCTTACCATAATAATATGCTAATCTATTAATGAAGATCTACGACAGTAAGGGTTTTACAGGGAATAATTTGAAAGTAGTAAAATATATTTTGTCGTGATAATTATTTGAATAGAAAACATTTAAAAGGATGGTTTTAAAATCATTAAAATATATTTTAAACATATCTTAATATAAAACTGGATAGATTTAGTTCTAACTTTCAATGAACTAAAAATCAATGAAAAATAAATCATGAGAATATGTCGCTTTTTTTAACTGAGCTCTTCTTATATTTATTATTTACTTCAAAGCCCTGTTATGCATAGCCTTTATAAATTCATAAATTCCTTAACTCATTTATATTGCGGATATCTCTATCAAGGAGTCAGATGTTGTGCATTCACAAACATATATATATATATATATATATATATATAAATTTAAAAGGTTTGGTTGGCTAACTACGGAGGAATCACCTCTCAGGTCATGCATTATATATATATATATATATATGTTTTTTAAATATTTTCTTAAAAATTCTTAAAAAATTAATTTGGTAATCTTTTTGGTATTATTTGGATCTTACATTAAATGATTTATATTTCTTTGTTTTAATAGTTTCTAAATTAAAAAAAGATTACATCAACTCTGACTATTGACAAACTCACATTTATTTACCGGCGACACAATCACATTCAAATAAGAATTAGGGAACTGGCATCTTTTTGCCTGGAAAGATTATTAATTACTATAAATATTTCTTCCGTCGTTACATAAATAATTGGAGTATATATATAGATATATATATATAACGGAGTATTTATAATGACTGATATGTTTTACAATACATTTTCTTACAAACCCAGAAACAAATTCTGTTTTAAAATTAACAAGCTATTCAAACTATGGAATGTCAAGTTAAAAATAAGCTTTTAGTTCTATACCTCCGCTTTAGCGATGAAACGTCTAACTTCCTACCTATGAGTACTAGGTTTATATTAGAGAATATTTCTAGAAACAATTTATTATTTATAATTTAATCCAAGTCGTTCTATTGTGGTAATTTCTTGAAAACTATATTATTCTATTTTTTAATCACGTGGTAATACTACCTGTTCAGACTGTACACATATATATAAGATAGTACGGGGTAAGGATGAGGGAGGAAGCTTTTTAGATATAATCTATTTGCATTTGTTTGTAAGGAGAGTTAGAAACCTTAATGAAAAGCCAATAGACCTGACCGGTATTTGAACCCTGATCTTCCCGTCATCAGTGGGCCAGTGTAACACGAAAGGGGCGACTAAGACCACTCTGCCACTGAAGTGGGTCAAGAATCATGTTAGGATTACGTATTTAATACCCAGTCCAGGTCAAATAATTATTATTTAATACTATTAGTTTGATGATACCAGATTTCCTTGACATAGAGTTCCCGCTTTTTAAACGGTGATTAATTATTCTGACATCTCAAAACAAGGGCCCTGCCTACCTAGCGGTAAGAATGTGGCTCAATGGACGTAACGGGGTAATCGAACCCACGAGATAGTGAGATACAAGTTGAGCCTCACTTGTGGGTCAAGGCTCACATTCTGGGAGGTGTAACACATCACATATCTCCGAACATCTGGGTCAACCTGTGGCCACACCTAACTGGTCATCAGACTCTTCCTGTACCAACCTTCGTCAAGGAGCGCGCTGAGGAGTTGGTATGTCCTGCTAATACCATGAGCTCAATCGTGGGAATGAGACACATATGGTAATCCTGTATTCGTAGAGGAGTTTGGATTTCAATAGAAGATCCAACCGATTTAAACGGACAAGCCTAAATAAAATAATAGTAAGTTTGACCTTGAAGGGACTTGTTCAGGCGTTATACTAGATATAGTATGAGAAACAAGATGTTGGGGAAGAACCCTTCGTAGGACTACATATGTTGGTCGTTGTAAGACAAGCCAGTGGTTCAAGGCCCACTGTACTCATATCAGTGGTCTCATGAACTTGGGCGTCACTCTCGTAATAAATCAATTTCCAATGACAGGGATGTATGGGTTCAATTTGCAGCTGGGTCTATGAGAGGGCTATTTCCTAATGGCTTAACCAAACCTGCCAGAAAATTTCGGTACTTTTGCTTTAAATTGTAACATATTAGTGAACCTATGACTTAGAGTATGTGGTCTATGTGTCAAGTATATTTAGTCTGTTTTGCCCCTGATAGCGGGGTTTTGGCTCAAACCTTAGCCAGGTGACTTCACTTCAAAGAGTGGCTCCAGTTTTAACCAAAAAATAAAATAAAGCCCATTAGTTAAGCGTGAACCTTTTTTACTAACAAAACAATTGTGGAATACTCAAACTAAACTTTCACTCTATCTGCACCAAAAAAAGAAACAGACATTTCTGATGGAAATGATCAAATTCAATAAACATTATTCCTTCAAACATACTTACAGTATTTTTAAATGTATTCCATAGTTTTTTACGGTAGAAATGGTAAAAATTTAAAAGTGACTATTAACTTTATGTTTGTAGTCAAAATTGTAGATGAAATAATGAAAATATAATATTCTTACTTTATTATAATTTTTTTAAAAGGGAAATGCTTATTACTCCTTATGTATCCTTAACTATATTATTTAAAGAAGAGGGTTTATAAAATTTGCTTGAAGGAAAATATGGACACGTGGAAAGTCACCTTGAGTCATCCATAATTATAACTGTTCCTTTACAGTCCCCCCGCCAAAGTTCAGACCTAGGTCTAGCTTCCTGTGTCCGATATTCTCAGCTTCAGGTAAAGGCTGTATCCTACAGCATTCTGAGTAAATGGTGGTGTCAATTTAAGAGCGTAACCTTTTTGTCAATGTTGAATACTCTACCCTTAAATAGCTG
Source organism: Timema monikensis (assembly GCA_902151445.1). Taxonomy (NCBI): domain Eukaryota; kingdom Metazoa; phylum Arthropoda; class Insecta; order Phasmatodea; family Timematidae; genus Timema; species Timema monikensis. Next base: position 11,921 of record CABFVZ010002340.1, on the reverse strand, counting down.
ATGATCTTCGAAAGTGTTAACAAAGGGTGAGTCTACCAATATGTCACTATATCAAGAGTCAAAACAAATGCAGCTTGTTTTTATTTTAGAATCCAGTGTTTGCGTGTTTAACGGCACTTCCCTATTTGAAACTCGCAATGAGAGTTAACCACAATATTCATGAGTTATTTAAAAATCATATTTTCCCTTGGTCGTTGACAAGTTGTGCTCTTGGACAGTGTTTACCAAATAATGGTACGGTATGCTACCAGGGCTACTAGAATTATTTCTGGGGCTTCGCAGTACACTACTAAGTTTTATAAACGTAGAGTGTATCTTGATATAAATCTGCTAAACAAATAACACACATTTTGACAAAATATAATATAGTTTTGTAAACCCTTCTTACTTTATGGCACGTCTTTGTTTAGCTTTTCACTAAATCTTTATTAAAATGTAAAATGCTCGTTTATTCTTCACAAAAAATAGGCTTTTCTTTCTTTTTTATGAGGAGCTGAAAGTGGTACGTTGGTTAGGTCTTTAATGACCCCCGAACGGATAAGCTGCTTTTAAAAGGATGAAAACATTGTTATAAATAAAGTTCAGCAATTTCTGAACCATTTTTGTTAACCGCTGAATCTGTTGAAACTCATCTCTAATCGTTTGCCAAAATAAAATTAGGTTCTTCTTGTGAGATCATGTACAAAAACATTAGGGCCAAACAGTGGCAAAACTGTGGGCCTGGTATAATTATACTAAAGTAATAGTCAATTATTATGATGGGGATACAACCGATCTTTATATCGGTATTGCTGTCAGACAAAAGTTTGCCTGCAGTTTTGTTAGTTCTGCATTGTCTCAACATAGAAGCGGTGTTGAATGTGTGGTAAGCTCCATTTATGGTAGTAACAAAGCTATAACAAGATAGATTTACACTACTCTACTGTTTCTATCCAACCCTCGTGAAATAGTAGCCCTTGGGTTTTACATTCTCCTTGTGCAGTATAGTTTCATGCTAAGCCCTCAGCAGCTGTAGTGGCCTAGAATTTACTGGAAGTACGGCCCTAGGTGCTAGCTGTCCTGTTCGGGTAAATGACTTGAAACAGAAGTTGAATTAATTTCAAAAAGTTGTGGTATAAGTTATTTTTCTACACTACTGTTCTTCTCCCTCTCTCCAGAGTAAAAATGAAAATATTCTTTTCACCTTCCTCCATATTTTAAATACACCAATCGTAAACTTATGTATCTAAAGTAAAGAGTATTTTTATTCTTTTTCGAATTAGTAGGCTACTTTCATGAGTCATGTGTTAAAACCTTCTTATGTAAGACGCCTAATCTTTGATCAATATAGTCAAATCAACGTGTTTGTGACGTTATCTTACCCTTTTTATCATAATATTTCTTGAGCTCTCGTCTAACAACATTTAATGTGTAATCAAAACTACTTTATATCATCCTTTATGTACAAGCCTATGTAAATATATTATTAGTGCGTAATTAGTTACTTTATCCTACCTGATATATTTCACCGGCCGGCTGTCTTCTGTCCTCCGTAAGCCAGCGATTGTGCCACTGGGGAGGAGTGCGAGCCGTATTCTCCATGGTTGCTGTAGCTTGCGTCATAGCCTCCACTGAATCCTCCTCCTCCAACAGGTCCCACGCTGCTGAATCCACTCCCGCCACCTCCACTGTAACCTCCACCATCCGCCCATCCTCCACCCCCGTGAGAAGGGTAGGCCTCGTGCACCTCGTGGTGGGATTGGTGGGGTTGCCAGCCGTGGTTCTGAGACAGCAGCTTGCGGATGCCGATGAACGCTGAGATGGCGATGGAGATGATGCTGACCAGGATGGCCTTCTTGGCGATCAGGGCAATACCGAAGTAGCCGAGGACGAGGAGAGCCAGGACCTTTAGCTTCACCAACATCAGGATGGGAAGAATCTTCTTCAAGATCTTCTTCTTGCCTCGTGCTGGAAAAATAAATCTGTTTTTGGCAATGGATCTATTGTCATATAAAGATAAAAGATTTGTTAATTCAAAGCTAGTCTTTCTATATTTAATAATAGAAGGATGTTTTACTCTCTCAAGAGGAAAACAACCAATTTACATCTACACCTTAAGTAAATAATTTTCTTTGCAGTAAATAATGTTAATACATTATATATATTAAAAAATGTTGAGTTCTGTAGCTGAGTCAGTAAAACAGAAAACTACATAGCTTTAGCAAATATATTCAAGCCCAGGTGAGATATAAAATATTTGGATATGTACATAGTTATTCATTAAACACGAATGGAATTCCCTGCCTTAATTTAGCGTGCTATGTGCTAAGAGTTTTTAATATATCAAAAGGTTTATACTTTGGTGCTGATATAACTATGTTTCAAACATGGATTATAAATATCCTCGTAAAATAATGTTTGCCGATGACAAGATGACCAAGGTTAAAACCGCAGTGGGGTATATTTAGTGTGGTTTTCCCTAAATGGTTTTCCACTCTCTCTCCACGTAAGTTTAGATACATTCCATCTAAATTCAATCTTGTTCATGCCTAACTCATTAAATTAAATTGTACATAAGTTAAACGTATAACCTGAACAGGTCTTAGGACGTGGGGCTAAAAAAATGCTAGTAAATTCGTAATGATAAATTCATCCTCTGAAATCTAAATATATACTTTTAGTTGTTATCATTTTAAGACCAGATATTTACCCTTTCGTCTGTATCCTTTTAAATATATATTGCTTTATTCTGTTCAACCACGAGTCTAAATCTGTATTTTCTATTTCATGTAGCTTTTAACAAAAGAAATATATGGCGTTTTATAATATTTAGAACATTTGTAGAAACCCATTATTATATTTAGAGTAGATTTTACCTTCTTAAGCCTTAGAATTTTGGGGCTAGGAGCGTTCAAATTAATTGATTTTAGAAGTTTATGGAAAACCAATTCCAGTCACATCCAGTTAAATAAAAGGGTTTAACTCTTAGGTTGTGGTTTGATTATTTTTTACACCTGTTCCATGTCATAGGCATTTATCTAGACAAGTGGTTCTGTATTTTTTTTTTTTTTTTCACGGCACACTCTTCTTTACGTGATTCCTCACGGCACACCTAACAGGCACGTTAGCATCCCTACGGTAGACTCGGCCATGCTCGTGATCAAAGAGACTTCTCTTAGTCGAACAAGAACGTGTCTGTCCGCTATTCGACCAAGAATTAAAACCTGAAGTCCCTAACCAAGCCATCAAATTATATTGGAAACAAACATATTAAAACCTCCAAATTTTCTTTTTATTCTTTTTAAAATGATAATTTAATAAAACTCCTTTTAATTACACTATTATTAAACTAAGGAAGTAAGCTACTTTGTTAAATATTCGGACTTATCACTATACCACAATCATTAATTAATAATAGAAATTAATGAATTATTATGATATTACTATTGGGATTTTCAGCTAAGAGTTAATAAACAGCTTAATCTAAATTGTAAGGATGAGGATTTAGAAGAAATGCACAGGTTTTAGAATATAGAATAAAATGGGAAGCCACGGAAAATAGTCTCTCAGTTTATTGTTATTCTGGGAGTTTCCTTGGTTAGAATATGGAGAGTCTCGTGGAAGCCCGTCCCTTTGGCTGTATCGTTAAATTGATAGTCCTCTCGAATAGGTAGTTATGTAAGATTTGGCATGGTTTGTAAGCCATGGTGGTACAATCTGTTTGAAAATATAACATTAAATATCTCAACAAACATAGTTAAAACATGTTTGAAATACATCATATTAGACGTGGTTGGAAATTGAATGAATCTAACATCAACCTCTCGTTCAAAGTCAGTCATACGTTTACGTGGCTGAATCTCCTATAGGAATACATGTGGGGGGAGATTCATACACTGAATTTATTTTTTATTGTGTATCAAAAATTATTAGAAAAACAACAGTGTTATCATTATTGTTTGGAAGACTTAAGGAATTTGTTGGATAAGCTTTCAAATAATCTACGCTAGAGGAAGTGATATGTTTTGATTTGGAAATATATTTTCTTTGCGATATTAAGGTTCGAGTCCCTGTAGGTTCAAGAATGTTATCTCACTATGTTATAATATAAGGGTTACTATGGAGAAATGAGAGTTTTTAAACTTGAGTCCACTTAGGTTGTAAGTCCTTGTAAAACCAGAACTAATTAATATGGTAATATCAATTTTGTATTTATTGGGCATTTCTTGGGGTGGTGTCAGACTTCTCTGCTGTGGGTCCGGGGTTCAATCCTCGGTCCCAGTAAAGATTTATCTGATTACCAAACCCTTCCTTCACCTCTTACGAGACTTGTATTAATCACAACCTGTGAATGTGTGGAACGCCAGGCCCATGTTAAACTGTAGGTCCTTCATTTCATCTCACAATCACCCTACCATTACACATTAGCGTAAGTGCGTACAACCCGAACGGGTAGTAGGAAGCGGTGCTAATAATAATAATAATAATAATAATAATAATAATAATAATATAAGAAAAATGCAACCTCCTATCCAATAATAATAATATAAGAAAAATGCATATTCCTATCCAATTATACTTTCAACTAATTTAACTACAGTATCTATTGCAACCCAGTGAGAGAGGAAATAAATAAAAGAGAAATGCTCTAGAACCCCATACATTCATGTTAATCAAAGTGTGTACACCATATGTTGGATTATCCGTGCAATCTAACTGCATTATCCCATGTTCACTTAGAGGCTTAGCTCAAATGGAATATTATAACTATATCTGTTCACCTCCCTCTTACAACCAACTGGACTAAGATTACAGTTAGAAGACCGGGGTTCAATACCAAGCATCTGCAATAATGATGACTTTCATTTATTTCTGGTTTAGTTTTTAGTCTTACTAAACTTTAGGGCTGTTTACAATAATGGGAACAAAGTAGTTTACAGGGAAAGTGTGAAGCATGAGTAGGAAAAACACCTCAGAACACGCGAACGGGATTCAAGCCTTGACCAATCCTGACCAGAAGAGCCTCATTACTTAATCTGTGTGCCTACCTATCAATGTAGCTATCAATACATTTTTCCTCCTCCCTCCAGGCCAAATAACTATGCAGAATATTAAGACCACAACCATAATATCTGGTTTCCTGAAGCCAGAGGACAATAACCATCAAAATGATATATTAATAATTAATCAATAATAATTTACTTTAATGACCTTCGAGAGCAACCAAATAATTAAAATCACTTTGGGACAGTAATAACAACAATAATAATATATTCTTTCTTGTTAGGTTATTATCTAATAATATTCATTGCTTGGCGTTTATATGGCTAATCATGCGTTTTTACAGAGAAGTGTAACTATCCCTTTAAACCTCATTTAGGTTAAACCACAAGTCATTGCTTTCACACCACACGAATAAAAGTTAATGCCTGTAAGATGATTAGATTTATTTGTACATATAATTTTGATTAGCAATGACTCCACAATCGTGCCCACGCCCAAGGCCAATAGATAAAAAATATCTTATTGTTACATAGTTTATAAAAATCAGTACTATTATGTATATAATATATAATATTATTATGTGTCGACATGGGAAAAACCAGTTTTTGTGTTTGGTTCCTTAACCCGCTTGGATGAGTGCAGTTTACAGCCTAAGGCCTTTTGTTTATAAAGTAGTGAACTCAAACATACGTTTAACATCCGGCTAGTACAATACGTTAAATCAAGTACAGCTCCTGATTTATGGATAAAGGATTGTACCATTTTGAAATTGGTGGCGTTAATTTTGAGTTATAATAAATAAACATCAAGTTGGACTAAACTGCTGATAAAAGGGAGACCGGAGTTCGAATCTCGTTCGGGTGTAATAAGTTTTTTTAAATTAATTTTTACTTTACGTTCACAAAAATGTGGGTCCACTTTCTTTATATTCAACCTTCCCCGTCCTTAACTATTTATCTTGTTAGTACATGTGCATATAACCTGAATAGGTATTCAGACATTGTGGTAAAATATATTCAAGTGCTGTCATGTGAGTATCAACCTGGAAACAGGATGATGACATTAATCTAAATTTAATGTGTGTGAGAATTCACGTTTAAAGATTATTGTTACTTAATCAGGTTAATGTATTTAAGGTAATTGTTTTAAAATGAATATTATTAGCAAACGTGCTCGATACAAACTCATTTGATCTTTTCAAACTCTGATATAACATTACTAATATTCTACTTTATCTGAAAATCATAGTAAACCCACACTCATAGAATTTGTTAACATTAACCTTCCTCGTATTTTAGTTCCCAAGGGTTATATAGCTGGATGTCCAGTACTTGGAATAAATAGGGCAGAATAAAAACTTAAAAATGATAACTAACCTTCAGTAAAGAATTGCGTCACTTTCTCCTGAACTTCAGTCGGGATGCTCTGGGCGATTCCTCTTGCGGTTTCAGTCACTCGGCTCACTAAAGGAGATAAATCCAAGTTCAGGTTTCGACCCTCGAAAAAGCTAAACGCTTTCTTCACAACAAACGATTCCATCGCATTTTCTCTGTTCTCCACGTCCTTGGACTCCATCAACTTTTCCTCCAAATCTGCATCCTGTAATGACCTCCCATGTTCAACGTTGTTAGGGTCACGAACCAGGGATAGTCCACCAATTAGCTCGATATTATCCTGGTTGAAAAACGTTTTCATTTTCCTGTAGACAAGCATCTGCACGCAGGAAATGGAGTCTTTCTTGAGGCAGTCCTCGACGGCTACCTCGTCTGTATTCGCATCTCCTAGTCCGACACACAATGTAATCACTGCTATGATTGATAAAAACCTAGCTTTACTCATTGCAAAGCCTGTCTACCTACACTTTCCCTCCTATTATACCTTATCACCTGATCTCTTACTACCCACTACTGGACCCACGAGCTGTGTCTCTCTAGTAACAAGCACTAAAATATTTATGATCGAAATAAAAAGGTCCGTTCGTCTTTTAAAGACTCTCCTGCCTGCCTACCTCTGGTCAAACTCGGAACAGGCCAAACCACTCTATCGAGTAACCCCCTCCTTCTCCTCTCCTGCTCTCCATTTTTGCGCACAGGTATGTCACTGCTAAAGCTAAACTTGCCCACTCGGTCGCAAACGGATATCCTGTTGTGTCGTTAAGACCTCTTTTTGGGGGCTTGATACGTGTAATCATGAAGAAAGTTTGGATTCTAGCGAAAACAAACGTTTTGATACGATTAATGCACTTACTGGTTAAAATGTTAAGTGTCAAGAGTGGTAGTATGTTTAGTATGTGTGGAATAAAAAGGGGGGTCTACGAATAGTTTATGGAGAAGTTGGTTTCGTTCAAAAACGGGGCCAGATAAGTGGTTTTAAGGTCGATTGCAGAAATGCTGCTTGCCCTCTAATGGATGGGATACTGGTAGTCAGGTGGGATACTTCTGTTTGTTATTGAACCCACATCTAAACCCAAATATACTTTAACATTTTGGTCAAAACAAACATTTGTAAAACATTGTTATTGAAGTGTAACCTCATTGGTTGTTAAGATTTCTAGCGTATCCTATATTAAAGCTACTGTCAACTAATTCATTTATTTACTGATGCTTTCAAAACCTAAAGTACTTAGGGAACTTATCGAGGTCTAATACTTTGAATACAAAAAATAAACAACCGTAGAATCACAAGGATACCAGGAATTATTCTTTCACTTAAAATTAAAATATTATTATTAATAAAACTGATCGGTAGAGAGAAAAATAATGTATTTTCTAAAATAAGTGAAATATAAAATGAAATTTATGTTTAAAAATAAATTGTTTTACTACAATTCTTGCTTTTTACAAAGAATACTATGTGTTTGGAATGAAACGTCGATGGGTGAGGGGTTAAATTCTTGCAAAAGTAATTTTATAAATTACTTATTCTTTTCACAAAATACATCTCAAATACACCAAATATAAAAATTAATAATACTGTATTTAATGTACCGGGTAGTTTTTAAATAAGTAATTATAACATATGTATGTGTTAATTTAACAAAACTATTAAGTACAACAAATTACTAACTAGAGTATTTATTTATAATTTCTCTCAACACCTCGGAGGGAAATTATTGCCATGGTCAAAAAAAATCGAGATCGAGATTTTGATAAATGTCAACTTTTCATAAACCCCTGAAACCAAAAAAGCTGTTTATGCAATGTGACGATCTGTATGTCTGTCTGTACCTCGGGCTAAACTGAGAATATTTTACCGATTGGGATAAAAATAGGTATTTGGGGTTTTCTTAAGGTCTCCCGTGACGTTTTTTGAATTAGACATATAACCCTAAAATTAAGGGTAGTTATCGAGGGGAGAAAATAGATAAAATATATTTTCTCGAAAATAGCTTAAACGATATTGTTTGAATTTTTAATCTATATTCTGTTTATTATTATAAAAAAGATGGCTATTCGTATTTACTGAAGAAAATGACTTTGAGGGTACCTTATATCAGAGTGATTTTTTCAATGCTCGCCATTTCTCGAGATACGAAATAACTTATTATTGTATAGTTATAATAATATTGAAGATGTTTATCTTTTATTTAAAATGTATTTTTATAAAACCAATAATTTCTGAGCTATAAGCAAATATATATACTTTTTAATTCAGATCTGAAAATAAATTTGATTCTCATGTTCTTTGGTGGACGAGGATGTTTCTATTTTTAAATTTGTCTTTAACAATGTTTCTAGTTCTTAATGCCATAGAGTAAGTAATAGTGTATATTATTTCATTCATGATATTTGCTGTAGTGTTTCCACAACAATGTATATCTCTATTATTTGTTTTCACAAATCCTGCGAGCTTTTAGTAAAGGTCTATTCTAAGATGAAACCGAGAGAAAGTTTGTGTGGTGCGTCGTACCAATTATTGTATAAAAATCTTTCGATTAAATGAATATAATGTGTTTTTATATTTAACAAAAATACAGTAAAATTATTACTTTTTGATTGCTATTAAAATCTATAGTATACCCTCTAAATTATTGATAAATTATATATAAGTATATTTTTATATCCTTATACATAAGAGTATAGTTTATGTATAAAATTATTATTAATAATATGGTATCAAATATAATATTAATAAAATAGATGTTAAAGTTTTGAGGGCTCTGCGCCAACCCAATAATCTCACCATACCCTAGAATAGCTAGTTCTATTGCAAATAAGTAAACCTTTACCCCAAACAATAATAAAAAGGTACGAAAGCATTCATACATATTTATGAAATATTTAAATATTTAAATTTGGCAAAGAAGAGCACGTTACATCTTAAACACATGTTTTATCTTCAGAATGCATTAAACGAATACATTCAAATACTTCGGTTAAATTTGATGTTCCTGAAAATTATATTATTTGAATTTGTTGACATTTAAAATAATGTGGAAGCTATTATACTTCATTAGATCCATTTATATGTTCTTAAATTACACGGTAAATATTGAAATAGTTTTTTATTGAAATAATATTGTTACGACAATATTATTCTTTCCTAAATTATTAATATGACCTTTACTAGTCTCCTCATTTTCCACTAATCTAACTCCTAATCGTTTGGATGTAAACATTATATCACTTTAGGTGGGACGGAAGGGGATGCAAGAAAATGTTAGTGGTTTTTCAGTTTTCATGGCAAAACCGATTTTTTTTGCCAAATTAAACCAAATATTTTTCCAGTTCAGTGATAGAACTTAATTTTCTTCACGTGGTGACCTCAACATTTCTTTAATATCCGTCAAGGGTGTTCTGGAGGTTGATGCCACATTTTTCTCTTCGTTTAAAAAGATTGTAAGATGATTTCACCATGCTCATGGCAGATATTCAACCACATCTGTTGATATCAATATTTGGAGAAATTTAAACTATATGTTTGTACTGTAGAAATAGATAAATGAACTGGTAGTCATTGTTACATAAAAAGTTTATAAACAGAGCATGGTAGTACACACAAGAGCAGAAATAAAATATAATACACTCTGTTACAGAAAGATATTCAATAAAAAGCATCATGGTTTTCCAAAGAGCACTATGGTTCAACGAGCTATGTAGTCACAATTTTGATATTTTTATTCTTATGTGGATGCTATATTCCATCGCAAATTTACCGCTCTAATTTTATCATTCTTTTTTATCACAAGGCTAATGGTTTAACTTTAAAATAATCTTAAGTTTTTATAAAATTGTTTATTTAATATATTTTTCTCTTTGCCTATACAAAATTCAAATTTCTTACAATATAGAGAAGTTTTTTTTAATTCCAGAATTTCTGGATTCTACTTGGATCTTCTTCAATTCTGGAAAGAAGATTTTTTAATAATTTTGTAAGGATTTTAAGCTACCAACCTCTTACCCAAAACCCTTCATAGTTCCTATATATCTTTTGAAAATTTTAACACTTATTTAATTATCTTATGTGGTCTAGATGTGAGAAATTTTAAACACCATAGAAAATTATTGTTCTATATAATCTTTATCAATTTCGAGCTCTTCCGTCTCCTGGTACTCAATTTTGATTTGTACAGATGGTCTCCGGTAAGGTCTATTGACTTGCATATCTTATAACATAATAAAGAGTTTATTTATTTTAACTAGTTTTACGAATGTTTACTGCTTTTTCATTTTGTAATTTAAGGACAAGGTCATATTGGTTGATTGGGGTGGTTCTAATAACTGCCTGGAAATTTCAATCTTCGAAATCCCTGAAAATTAATTTATTATTTTAGTTTTGAGAACATTTATCCCCCACTTCACCGCCCTCCTTCCTCCTTTGTAAATGGTAAATATTTATTTGATACATTTATTTTTATTGGAATAATCCCTGGAAATTTCAAGTTTTACCTCACCCAGAAGGTTGGTTTTCTTGTTAGTACTTAACCTTCCTTATTTTCGACATTTACAATCTTCAATCTTTTAAAGTAATTTGCCGAATTTCAGTTTTATACCACACAAAAAAGTAGTTATTTCTATAGATTCTGGAAATTATGTCACCCCAAGCCCTTAATTTAAACAACTCTCACCCATAAATTTGTAATTTTTAAATGACATTTGACGTATGGGGTTTCCTTTTACCTACATTCAAAATTTAAATTATCATCCACACCTTAAAGTGTTTTACTAGGTTTATACCCAGCCTCCCTCCTGGTTTCTGATGTCCCAATCAAAAAAATTAACATTTTAAGTGTTTAATATATATCTGAGCTGATCTTTGTATCTGCCTGCTAAATTAGGTTTTCTACAACAATTGAAAATAATTGTTCATAATTAGTCGTTGAGATGTTGTACCCCCTGACGCCTTTTTAATCATTTCACTCTTAAAATTTAAAATTGTAAGATGTATGGAGTTGGCTTGCTACCTGAACACTAAATTTAAATTTTCCTCCTCCTCTTAATGGTTTTTTTTCTATTTTAGGCTCACCATTTTCCAAACCACGATTTTAAAATTTCTCAGTGTTAGATTTGTGTAGTCATATTCGGCAATACTACTACCTTCTTGCCAAGCAAAATTTCTAGTTTTGATCCAATAAAATACGGTGATGAATAAGTCAATAGGTTTACCTCTTTTTGCCCCTTTCCACTATCGGGAATAAAATTTGATTATCTCTCAAAATGTTTAACCCAATTCTAGAAAAGTAACTAAATTTTAAATTTCAAGGCTCAATTTCCCCTGGTCCACGTAAACATCAATAAATCTTTAAAACTTTCAACCCCCCCTTTTTTTATCCTTCAGAGGTACAAACTGCCAACACTATTTTATCTTTTGCCTAGGCCCTAAAAGAAACCTTCAAGCAAAATTTCCATGCACTGTGACGTTGTCACAGACATAATGCAAACATGGACGATCTGGCTCACCTGATCTGGTCCCCTTTGACTGGGCTGGATCTCGACTTC